>VNJS01010761.1:0-99530 GCA_008042575.1 Drosophila watanabei | reverse complement strand
CCAGCGTCCAGAAATTGCCCTTGCCCGGATTTCCCGGCTCACGGGGCACCTTGATAAAACAGTCGTTCAGGCTGAGATTGTGGCGGATGGAGTTCTGCCAGGCAGGAAACTTGTCCTTGTAGTACGGGAAGCTGCGGGTAATTAGGAAGACTTTAATTAGTTTTGGTTGGAAATCATTTAAATTAAATATATAATAATACAAATTATATGATATTATTTATATCTGTTAAGAAAAATATATTTAAATATATGGATTCTAGTCCTTAAACAAAATGATGACAAAATTATTTCTTATTATAGAAGTTTTAGGTTATGGATTTCTTTATGTATTTGTCGCTTTAATATTACTTTAAGATTACTTAAACTACTGTGTCAAGGGGAAAAATACCATAACTATAAGCACTATGTATCTTTTAGGTAAGTTTTTACTTTAATATTTAAATTTTGCTTTAATTAGCTGTGTTTCAAAAACTTATTGTATGTTTACGGAGCTTTTAACGAGGTATTTTCTTTTAAATACAAATGTTTTTATAAGAATGATTTTTTGACAAATATTATAGGAATATAGTTAGGATTGGCACCAAATTCTTGTTTAATAACTTCAATGCTAACATTTCATGTTGCGTGTTTATAGTTCAATAAGAAGAATTAAAACCTATATTTGTATACATCATATTTTTTAAGATGTTAGATTAATCCGATAATTGTGATTTGATTTTTATCCAAAAAACTTACATTTTTTGAGAACTTCCTCTAAATGAATACAATTTTATTATAAAAGTAACCACATTGTAATGAACAATGCTAATGCAAACTCTCACAAATATTATACAGAATACTTCTCAAAAAGTTTTAAAGATCAGAATCTTCACAATCCTCAAGCTGTTTCAACTCACCGCGACATGATAAAGTCACAGATCCCGCTCAGCGTGAGCTTCTTGTGTGGCGACTGTAGAATAGCCATTGTGATGAGAGCTATGTAGGAGTAAGGTGGCTTCACCAGTGGACCACCGACGGACCCGGAACCATCTCCGGAAGTGGCGCCGGTGGAACCACTCCCGCCAATAGCCGATGGCTCAATGTCACTGTCATCGCAGCCCATGGACATGGCATCGATGGCGGCGGCAGCGGAGCGCGAGGATGCACTGCCTCCAGTAGAGCCGCGCTGGCTCTTGTGCAGAGGCGGCGGCGAGAGCGAGGCACTGTCGTGCAGCGTGTGCATGGGGTCCGTGCTGGTGCTGGTGTGCATTATTGCGGGCGATCACTTTAGTAGCTTGCACTGGAGATACGCGGTTTGCTTAATGAATAAGAGGACGCAACACTTGTTTTTGTTTTATTTGGTTTGACTATTTTGCTCAGGAACTGTGTTCGTTTTTTAATTTTGGGCTTCACTTGCAGTTTGCTTTGGGAGTTTATACGAGTTTGTTCACCGATAGATAACGAGAACCGATATCGATAGCACTGTTTATAAAGGATAACGGTACAGATGGCCAGCAGCGGAGTGGAATGTGGAAAGTGGAAGCCGAAAAGCGAGTCGTCCGTCGTCGTGTCCGTTGTAGGCGGAATCCGCTGGCCAAATGTTAACTGAATCGCAACGAAAACGAAAATCTTCTCGCCCAAAATGTTTTTCTACATAACTCAAACATTTATTTATGAAAAACCGCTGCCATTGCCGCTGCCGCCGACGCTTCCCTGAGCTTTTGTGTCGCCGCTGCTATGTTTTCGTATCTCGAATAACTGTGATTCTACTGCCGGCGTCGACGTAGGCGCAAGCAGCGCTGCAGCAGCGGGACAACAGCAGCCTCGCAGCATCCTGTCAGCGAGAGTGAGTACGCCATCTCTTTTGTTCTGCCGGGGGATGAGATGACACGAACCAATCTACGACGCTCTCGCCATCTCACTCTCTCTTCACAGGGGTGTGTGTGTGTGTGTGTGTGTAACGGGATATAAAATGGTGGAGTGCTGCCTGTAAATGTGATATTTGTGTTTTCCTCTCCCAACGGCGGCAAATTGGCAGCGACTGCAGAAGCCAAAACTCAAGAGGGCGTTGGGTTGTTGGCAGCGGGCGAAGGGCGGGAAGGAGGCGGACGGGAGGATAAACATTTTGCGCAAATTTAGATACCTTTTGCAGCTTTGACGTCGTGGCTCTTAATAATGTTTCATTATGTCAGCCACATGGATGGAGGCAGTCGTCGTCGTCCCATTCTCATTCTCCCGATGTCCCTCTCCTGAACCACACGCCGCTCTCTGTTCCCGCCCTCTTCTCCCGCGTTCAAATGTTAGCATTTTTATGTGCGAATGTTTTTCTAACCGTATGTCGGCGTTTCTCGGTTTCTCCTGGTTTCGCATTCTCGGTCCCATTCTTGCTTTCCCTACCTTATGACACTTGCAAAATATTAACCCTATAGGGTTTATTAAATTGTGTATTTATATGCCTTTATGTTTGGAAGGTCGTAAAAGTAGCTGTAAATATTGCCTACTTTTGAGGGTAATTAAAAGATGTACAACTCTTTCTTATAACGTATAAAATTATTACTTTAAAGTTTTAAATATAATATATTTTTTTTGTAAAACCTCTTACTAGCTCACATACCAAATTTTAAACGTGTAAACTTTTAAGATCCCGAGATCTTCCTACTCATTAAAATGAGAATGGCCTTATTACTGCGTTATTTATAAAGATTACGCATTCAAATCAAAATACCTATCATATTATAATACTCTATACCCATTTAATTTTAAGGCTACACATAGTTCTGGAAAAGAAAGTTTCTAAGTTTTTAATTAAATTTAATAAATGTTGTCAAATAATAATGGTAAGATAACGTAAAAAGTCTTTTTAACTCTTTCGGAATTCCGTAGTAAACTATGGTTGTAAATCCCTGGAAATTAAATATATATTATATATACAAATAATTCAAATTTTTTTGATTTTTTACCTAGATA
Source organism: Drosophila watanabei (assembly GCA_008042575.1). Classification (NCBI taxonomy): domain Eukaryota; kingdom Metazoa; phylum Arthropoda; class Insecta; order Diptera; family Drosophilidae; genus Drosophila; species Drosophila watanabei. The sequence continues at coordinate 96,584 of VNJS01010761.1, read as the reverse complement.
TATAGATAGAATGTAATATATTCTAAATATTAATTCACTGGCTAAGAAATTTTGAATTAGTTAATTCCAAAAAGGAAGACCCCTTTTTCTCTGACTGCATCTTGTCCTGTTTTTTGGGGTGAAGAGGCAGAGGGAACGGAATGCGCCATTTTTGCCAACATCTCCTAAACACAATGGGAAAAGTGAGCGGGCGAGAAGGAGAGAGGCAAAGTGTGGGTGGCGGAGGAGGAGGTGGCAGGGAAACGGTACATGTGTTTGCTGCATTTGTACTTGTATCCAAGTGAGTTTTGTATTATTTCTCTTTTTCATTTTCGCTGTTTTTGTTCTCCAGTTGTTAGACATTATTGTTGTTGGAGCAGCAGCAGCAGCAGTGTTTGGAGCCTTCCCTTTTCAAATTAAACATTCAGTAGTCACTTTTATTTGTTGTACTTTGTTCAAATTAGTTTTCCAGTTTTGCGGAAGTTACCCACACAAACACACACTGGCTCACACAGCCATAGACAGTGGCACACACACAGAGAGACACTGGAACACAACACAATAATGGCCGCCATCTTCGCATTCAGGACAATATTGATATCGCTTCCTTCACTCTCGGCATCGTTTTCATTATTCTATTTTGGCTTTGCCACCACTTTTATCCCCATTCCCATCCCTCGATACCAAATCCCAAGACCTCCCCCCCCCTACGCTCTGTTACACTTACGAATCAATGATTTTTTGGCCAGATTTTTAGGGGCGTGGCATCGCTATTCCGGTATGTATCTTTATCCCCGCTTAGTGGTGTTGGTATTTGCGGGGGGATTTCGGGTATTTGGGAACTGGGGGATAGTCATCCGTTGAGCAATCTAGTTGCGCAAAATTTATTGCGGCTTCCCTTTGTCTTCTTTATGAGCAAACAAAAGATTTTATGGCTACCAAACGTATATTGTTCGGCGCAAAAAGTAATCAAGTTGCTTTCTCCCCCTAAAGCACACATGAGGAACGAGAATCTTTATTAACAGGTAAGGCGAAAGCATGTTGATAGTCAAAAGGATGGTTAAATTTAATTAAATAAAAAAGCATTATTTACAATGCGAAATACCATCAATATTAACATTAAATTATGTTTGCAAGTCAATGAAATATTTGACATTTCTTAATAAATTTGTACAACATTTTTGAGGAATGTTTAACCAATTTATTTGTTTCATTAACCATCAAAAAATATCAATTAAATATAGTTATATATACCTTTCCATAGACAAAGAAATTTAACAAAAGCACAACTGCTTTTTTGTACAGTTTTAAAAGTTTGTATTTGCAACCGCAGATTTATTAATTAAAAGCGCTGTTTACAATGTATCTTATATTTTTTATGCGTGTCGTTAATTTGTATTTACAAAAGTAGCCCATTTTCGCGACTTTATATTTCCAAACGATTAATTGTCAAAAAAAAGTAATATATATGACAGTAATTAATCTTTGCAAAACCATAACATATTAATTTAAAATCTTGCGACTTAATTTATTTTCCACCTTAATACGGAAAATTAATTAGTAATAAATAAAGAGATTTTGTCAGCTTTATTATGAATGCAAAACAAATTGTAACCATATCCTTGTAGTAAGTACATATATGTATATGCATAATTACAATAATTTAGACTTTATTTCAACTTGCCCTAAGTAAATTTATATATATAACTATTTAAACTTTAACGTTCTTCTCTTAATATTTTCATTTCCATTCACAGACCTCAAATAATCTTTCGCTGATTAAGGATGATCCAGTATCTGGTTCCTGGGTTTTGTCCTGTCATTCAAGTTAATCTCCCTGGCAGATCCCTCGTATATACTATATTTCAAAAATATTTGCTCTATCAATCCACTTTTCATTACTTAACCGCCTGCTCAGTGGTTTCCATGGCAATTAAAGGTTGCCAACTATGTGCACCCAGCTCATCCCTAGCTCTGGCCTTCTCCAATCCCTTGGCCATATCCGTATCCATGATGTCTTCTGTCATACTATGGTTAATCACCGCTTGAGCTCAGCATGAGTGCGGACGAAGGACGAGGGACTTTGGCGACCAGTTGAGCGTGAGGATGCGGTGCAGTGAAGCTTTCGCAGGGGAACAATTAACTTATGGCCAAACAATAACGCCCAGGAATGCACGCTGACAGGAACCAGCCACCAGGAGCATATCCTGCTCAGCGCCGTCCTCAGGTTTGCTGCAGATATATATATATAGCCATCACCATCCCCATTCCAAGCTGCAGCAACAGCGGCATGATCCAGCAATAATCCCTCTTTTGTCAGCAAATTTATTGCACACAAACAAACGACCAAAGGAGGAGGGAGAGAGATACACCGACTACGGACTTCGGATTCGGATTTGGGATTGGTCTTTGGCTTGGATGAGCGCAGACTTTTCACAATACAAATTTTTATTGCGAAATCTGCAAAAGGCAAATAAAAGATTTGACACTTGAATTGCTTTGACTGCAAGGATCCGGCAAGGACACTCATTCTTCTTCGCTCCGAACAAAGGAGACTGTTGCCAGACCCAAACGATGTCCCGCCTAAAGCATTCTACACTGCTGGAAAAACTTAAATAAAAATCATTTTATTAAGTTTGAAAAGATGTTTTAGTGATAAACCACAAGAAGGACGATGTTTCTAAATCCTTACATTTTGCAAATAAAATATTCGATCGAATTTAAAATGCGTTTCCCATTTGAATAACTTTTCCTCGAGTGTTTCAGCTTGGCGTCCTCTAATTTGTACTCGAGATGCCGCTTCCTGACATATCCTGCATCGATGGCCGGGATTCGGGCAGGTGGTGGCACCTGCTGGATCGCAAAGGCAAACACTCTCGAGACCTGGCAAAGGAGTTCGAGCCGCGGGATGAAGGCAGGCTTAATAGCTTCACTTCTCATGTCATTATTAAATCTTTGAAGTATCTGCAGAACGGCCTCGTAAGAGATACACATACAGGCACTTGAATACTTGAGTGACGCTCAATTTGACGGACAAGGATGTGGAAGCAACCCCGCCGTAAGGACAATGGGAAAAATCACAGCAGGCAACGGGCAAATTGCACAACTGCAGCCGCAAATTTCGACCAGAGTCTCTCCAACCTGCCAACAAGTGGCAGGCACAACAATGGATTCGATTTAACCATTTCGTCCTTCTCCCCCTTCTCCCAGAGTCGCAGTCCTGCGGGCGAGCTGGAATATTTCACGCTCGATTTATCCGGATTTTTTTTAAGCGGAGGGCTGGGACGAACAGCAAGTGCCACACACTGATGTTTCGTGGCTCATTTCATTCAGTTTTGTTCATTTGATGTGGATGCGGATGGATGGTGGTGGCTGTGGTGGTTGTGGTGATGTGCTGATGCCTTTGCCTAAGCCTCTTGTTTGGCGGCAATAAAAATCGAGGGCCGTGTGCCTAAGCCTCCTCAGGACCATTTCTGCCGCCCGCCCTCTGTCTCTCTCCGTCCAGGATGTCAATTTCTCAATTCATAAATAAAACCCAAAGCCCTTTCAATGTGTCAGCACAAGTGTGGAAATTGCGGAGGGGCGCAGAAGTGGGCATCGGCATCACTGGCTGAGTGTGTTATTGTTGTTTATTTGCCGGAGCCAGGAACCGGGAACTGCCTGGGCCACCTATAGCCCAGCCACAGCCGAAGGATATCACTCCCTTTGCTCCTTTTTTGAATTGCTCTGCATCCGCGTGGAACTCAACCGGGTACTTGGATCGCATTAAGTTGATTTATTATGCAGCGCAGAATTCAATTAAGTGGGATGATTGTCACTTGTCCGTATGCCACGAAAGCAAAACTCTCTGTATATGGCATTGGTATCCCTTCGACGTCCTTTGTGCCTTTTGCTCTCTTAACTGTTGGGGCGTGGCTGCAATTTGGACAGTTGGTAATAACTATTTGGAATCCTTTTCAGCCTTTTCCCCTTTCAACGCGTTCACGCCACGCAGCAGGCCGGGAAAGATAATCGTTTATTTGTTTTGGTTTCGAGGATTATGAAGTCAAAATTGGATGGGATTTTCACAAATTTGTTTGGGATTATTGAACTTCCTGTCTTCTTTCAGCTGAAGCTCTGGGATTTGAAACATCTGTTGAAGTTTTTGTGGTAGAAACTTTAGAAATCATGGGGATGTGAGTTATTTAGTTTTTAAAAGATAAAAATTAAAAAAAAAAACTATACTACTTTATTACTACTATGTTACTACTATTCCATTTTGTATTTATTTTTTTAAGGGTCTATTAAAATCTGTGTAGACATTTAAAATATTATTTATTTTATTTACAAATATTTTAAGGCTCTTTTCCCGACAACCCTATAAATTATCTTTTATATTTTAATATGTATTATAAAACGATAAATTTAAATATAATAACTATGCTTGCCTAAAATATTGATGTAGCTTTTATATTTTAAGATCTGTTAACATGTCGTATGAGTAATCCTCTCCTGACAACCAGTCAGTAATCTTCATTAGTTGCCCAACCGTGACAACAATCCACAAAAGGAATAACACATCACGCCGGACGACTCTTGAGTGAAAACAAATTTAAATCAAACCAGAAAGAATCAAACATTGAAAAATTCGGAATGGAAAATGGGAAATTGAAAGTTAGTGGGTGGAAAGTGGCGCAAGACACGCCTAATAAGTTGTCATCGGGCACGTGTGCCACGTGTGGACGCTTCCCAAAACATCCAGGATCGAAGTGGGTGTCGGTAATTCACACTTCCTGCCAGGGATACGTTCTCGTCCTGCAAAGGGGGCGGGGTACGGAGTGCCGCTTGTGGAATTTCATTAAATAATCGTTAGTGTAAATCAATTCGTTAGATCAAAGCAATGTGGGCGACATGGCGACAAATGAAAAGAAAATAGAGGACACAATGCCCGGATATGGACACGGAGAGCACTGTCGTGGACCGATGCTGGGCGTGGAAATTACCAATTTGCGCTGCAAATAAAATGCGAACAATAAATATTTGCCTGCACTGATGATGAGGATATCACAAACAAGTTAACGCGTGCCCAAAGGACCACGAAGTGCGAACACGTGCGGGATGGTGTCGATGGTTTTATCAGAGGCTATCAGTGTCCAAAATCAACAATATTGAATCTGTAAACGCCGGGGGAAGGAGAATACAATTTCGGACACCATTTCCAACCCAAAAGCAAGTAGATTTCATTAATTTTAAAAAAATATCTAAAGAATCAATGAAACATTAAAGGTTTCTTTTCAAATATGATTTAACTTGCTAGAGTCTAGCTTTACTAGTTAAGCTAATAATTATATATAAATTTATAAATTTGTTCTCCAACATATATCCAAAACAATTTTCCGATTTACTATTTGATCAAGGACACCTTCCCTTCATAGCTTCCATTTTGTTTTCCCCGAAAAACCCAACCTCCATATGGAGAGCCGTAAAATCGTTCTTCCCATAATCGCATTAGGTGGACAGCCGGATGAGCACTAAATCAAAATCGTCAGCCACTACCCACTCAATCCATTCAGCCATTTGATTGTCATTGTCCTTTGGATGGAGTACAAGCGTTTGAAATTTAATTTAACGCATTTACATGCAGCTTAAGATCTCCAGCTCCGGCTAAGGCTTGGGCTCGGCCTCGGGCCATGGTAAACAAATCAAATGTATTTAGAGGAGTGAACCGAGCCCAACTCAAACAAAGGGAAGCGAATGAAATTTCGAGGCCTCGTCCTCATCCTCATCCTCGTCCTCATCCTCATCCTCATCCTCATCCTCGTTCTCGTCCTTGTCATCAGAGGAATCCGCCTGCGACCCTGCGCACATTCACGGATCGGTTCTGGGGGTGGTTGTTTGAGTCGAGTCGAGTTGAGTTGAGTTGAAAAACTCAATATTTGAATAACTTACTACCGTGTGGAGAGCAAACTTTCAAGTGAAGACCGAGGACACTGGCGGGTCGTAAAAGGACAATTATTTGCTTACGCGTTGTCATTCAAATTGAGTTTTAATGTTGGGCGGCGCGCGTAATCCCGTAAATCCCGTTCCCGGTCCCGTTCTAGTTCCCATCCTCCGGATCCCTGCAGCAAGTGAACGGGCTGCTCTTCGAGTCCATGTGGGCACCATTATTTGCTCTATCACGTTCACGTATTAAAAGTTATGAGGACATTATATGTACAGCCGTAGTAAACACAAATATCTATAATCCCCGTCGCCCTCGCCCTGCGGGCATTCCGTGCGTCACTCCGGCCGGAACTCAAGCTAAAAGTTCGGAGTTCGAACTCAGGGGCCGGGTACACATGTATGGGCGTAATTGTTTGTAGATGTCCTTAAATGTCGTGAGAATATTCAGTTGGTTTTCCTCTCCTCCGGAGGAGAGGCTGAGGCCCCGCTTTGTTTTGTGTATCTTATCGGACGGGAGGCGAGAGCCTGTTGCGTTCCTCAATATCATATCGATTATAAGTTCTCAATGAGTTTTTCAGGAGTTGAAATTGCATTTCGTATCGGGTACTATATACCATCGTTGGGATTATAGGTTTCTTGGTTTATTTTGAGAGGTATCAATAAAATATGTGGGTGATTGTTTAATTTCTATTTGGATTTATATTAATTTAAAAATATTGTAAGGTTGTAATAACTACAGATCAGTAATGTCAAGATAAATAAATGTAATGAAGGTATTTAAGGTAAGGAAAAAACTGTCTTGTAAAGTAATAACTGTTTAAATTTTAATATTATAAATATTAAAGCTTAGAAACGTTGTACAACATAATATTTTAACATTAAAAAAATAAATTAACTCAATAAAATTTCATGTAAAAGTATACAAATTACTTATCAAGTTATATATCTTAATACCTAAAGTATTGTGTGTCAAAAAGTATGCAATGATTTTGAGGCAGGACATTCAGATATAAAAATATTTAAAGCAAATTTGATTTCACGATTTTATTTTATTTCATTACTTATATTACAGATATAACTTTAACTTTAAAATCATTATGATAAAAACAAATGTTAATTTATGAAGATCCATTAAATATTTTTAAAACAGGGTATAACAATATTAGTTATAAGCCTGCAAAAAAGTGAAGGAGTCGTGTTTCTAGAAATCTGGATCAGAAGTAACAGCCGAGTCGATCTAGCCACGTTCAAGTGAAACTAAATTTTACAAAATTCTTTCGAAATTTTATAGATTGTCAATATTGTAAAAAAAAAGCAAAACAGATTTTAATTTTTTTAATTTTAAATTTGTAATACTGGTTAACCTAATAAAAAATATCAGAGAAATGCTTTCTGAATTGAAATTAATGCATTTTTTGCTTACTTATGATTGATAAGGCTTCGGCTTCTCGAAGTTAGATTCCTTTCTAATTTCTAAATCCTATCAAGCTTCCAGTCACTTCTGTAAAATATCTGTACACTTCGTAACCCAAAAGCTTCCTTGTGGTTTTCCCTGATTTTCCCTACTTCTTTACCCGTCGGTGCGAGCAATTTCCATATTATGCCGAATCCGTATCGCCGCTGAAGTCTGAAGTGTTTTTGCGCAGAACTGTAATTTTTATTCATTTCCAGGACGCACTCTGAAGTGCCTGCTAAACGATTATTAGCAATTTGATATAACTGCATGTAAGTACAACACGAGAACAAGTCAACAACGGATTCACCCACACACCCACACCCTCTACCATACACACACACACACATACACACAAGCACGTGTGGCCACTTACATAAGAGTGAGGCAGTGGGTGTGTGTGCGACGGCAAACAGTGGAAAATCACTTCAGTTAACTAAATCCTCGCAACAACCATGCGCCGACTGCGACGCGGCAGCACAGCTTCACGGCCAGGACGTCAGGGGGTGAAAGATAGCCAGACGGAGAGAGAGAGAGAGAGAGAGAGGAACAGCAACAGCCGAAAAGGTAGCAGCCATTGCAGTGGGCGTGGCCACAGCCGGACAGCCAATCAAAGGCGATGTCCTGGCAGAGGCAACGCCGACGCTGGCAGAGACTGTCAAAGCGGGAGAGGGAGCAGTGGGAGATGGAGAAGAGGAGCAGAGCAGAAGAGCAGGAGTGGAGAGAGTTAAGCTCATTGCCATATTTTCGCTGTGCTCTCTTTTGAATTTACTTTACTAACAAAACATGACTGTTGGGAGGCAAAAAGGAAATTGTTTTATCAAATGGGTTTCCTTACGCTTTTTTATTATGAAATTAATTTCCAACATCGTTTCGCTGCCGTTGCCGTTCCCTCTCTCCCTCTTAGGTCTCTCGCTCTCTCCCTCTGCCTTTGGTGGCCATTTTCCAGTTTTGCCCCCCAATTTCCCCCCGCTCGCCTTTGAGCATGTGTTTACTCTAGTTTTCCTTTGGCGCTGCCTTAGCTATTCCTCCGCGCGTTTCATTTCGTTCGAGCATTTAATGGAAATGTTTGCATATCTCCCGTTCTTGCTCCCTCTCCACTTTCTTTTTCCCCCTTCGTCCTTCTTTCGGCATTAAAATGCAAATCTTGATTATGAATTTAAGCCCGGCTGGCAAATTAAATTCATTCGCCACTTCAATTGTCCTGGAGCCTTCATTTGATTGCCTTTGACTTTGTCGCAAATAAAATAAAGATTTCACTTAAATCCTTTATGAAAAATGTCAGCTATGAAATGTTATCCAAATGATATATTTTATGGCATATTTTAATGTTTTTATACATTACACATTTCCTGATATTATTATGGAATTACACCATTAGCAAGAATAAAAGCTATAAAATTTTAACACTACTATTTAACTATAATATTAAACTTATTTTATAACTTTGTAAAGGTTGTAAAGCTTTTATTTTTGCTGTTTTAATTTAAATCTAAAACTTTGAAGAAAAACCTAAGAACAAAATGAATTCAGTTAAGAGTGTTAGAAACTTCAAAATATATTTGTAATATTGTAATTAATTAGTATAATTATTATAACAGATGTACTGTAAGGCTACTAATATATTATATTATAGTTTCAGTCAGGAGCATACAAACCATTGAAACAGAAGTTTTCGACCCTATAAAGGGGATATATTCCTGATCATAATTAAAAGCCGAATCAATCTATTCGATCTATAATTTTAAAATAATAAATTTAATATTCTTATTTGTTAACCTTTTAAAAAGCTTTCTTCATTGTTTTTACGTAGTCTTCTCTCAAATTTTGAATACTAAAATATTTATAATATTGCAGAGCCAAAATATACATATTGATATATTGCAACCACTTGTAAAGGTGAAAAAAATGTGTGTGTGACATATGTTATTCAGTTGTAAGTGCAATGAAAGAAAAAGATAAAATCGATGGGCATTTCTGGCCAACACACTTGAAGGGCTTCCTCGAGTGTTGAGTTCAGCATTGGCCAAATCGCACCAACAAATTAATAACGTGATATGCACAATAAAGGCACTTGACTGGCGCAATTCCTCCTGCACGTCTCCCTGGTTTCTCGATTCTAGCCCATATAATGACCGTCTTGGGGGAGCTATATATTATGAGAGTAGTGTCATAACAGACAGCGAAAGTTACTCAATGCAATGGAAGCACCTCCGCCAGATCGATAGCACTATGCTGCAGGTAAAGGCATATTTTTAAGGTATTCTTAGGTACTGAAGATTTAAGGAAATTTTTAAATTTGGAAATGCTTACAACTTTGAAACAGTTTTGGTATATAGTAAATTAGTATACATATTATAAGGCCACTAGTAATAATTTAATGCTGAATTTTTTAAAAGTGGAAGCACAGATTTTCAGCAATTAACCTTAGTGATCATCTAAAATAATTTTAATTATTTATTTCTCGACTCTTTCTAGTGCTACAAGCAAATTGAAGCTCTTAATGTATATTTTCAGTTTCTAACGATTTTCCCTATGCTCAGAAAAAAAAACCTAACCCACGCTGACCAGTGTAATCGATACGAAAATCATACTCAAAATAGAATGGCCACTAAGTCAGTTAGCAAGAATGTTGGTACGCTAATTGTAAAATCAGTTTAGGCGCACTTTTCAATGGACTCAAATCGGGCGCTGCCAACGCGGAATACTCACATCTTATAAATAACAATTACAAATAAAACTATTGAAAATATAAATCAAATTAATAATTAATTGTTTGCGCTTAATGTCCGGCCAGTGAGTCGCGAGTTTGGTGTGGATTATTGAGCAATCGATCCCAGCCAGCGAGGATGGTTCAGTTCCTGGGGAATCCGGGCGCCAATGGTGGTCAGTGCCCATTGAGTGGCTTCATGGCCAATTGCTAATCAAATTTGCAGCTAATCCGGAGAGAACTTGACCCTGGAATGGGGATTTCTTGTTTATTAGAATTTATATTCTAGGAAACTTGAAATCATTACAAAGACTATCAAGTCTTTTTAAATCAAAATGTCCAATTAGGATATTGACAATCTGGATTGTAACCAAAGATTATCCTTTTTGAGGGCTATTTTCAATAAAAGCACTTATAATATTTTAAAATATTTCTTATCCTTAGAAATTTTAAAAGGAATGTGCTTCCTTCATTTCACATTCAGAATATTACTGAAAAATTTATTTTACTCCTTTAGCGCATTATAATTTCTGTCAATAGTTTGCAATTTAAATAAAGTAAGCTGATTAATAAAACAAACTAAAACCAACACAGAAAATAAATTGAATATAAGGCATTTAAACATTCTCTTCCCGAAGTTAACTTTCTTTATTATGAAATATAAAGTGAAAGAGTTCCACCTTTTGCCTTGTGTTTTTGTGATACGTGTCACATACACAATATAAACGCTATGTCCTCCTCCTTTATCATACCCCAATTACAGAACTAATTCATATGGTGACCCTGGACAAGACGGGCAAGAAGTCCTTCGGCATTTGCATAGTACGCGGCGAGGTAAAGGACTCGCCCAACACCAAGACCACCGGCATTTTCATCAAGGGCATTGTGCCCGATAGTCCTGCTCACCTGTGCGGGCGCTTGAAGGTTGGCGATCGAATCCTCTCGCTAAACGGCAAGGATGTTCGCCATTCCACCGAGCAGGCAGTCATCGATCTCATCAAGGAGGCGGACTTTAAGATCGATCTGGAGATTCAGACCTACGACAAGAGCGACGACCAGCAGCAGCAGGGGAAGGGAGATCAGCGCAGCAATGGCTACATGCAGGCCAAGAACAAGTTCAACCAGGACCAGACGCCCAACAACAATGCGGGCGGAGGTCAGGGCACGGGAATGGGTCAGGGAATGAATCAGGGCCAGGGAGGCATGAACCGGCAACAGACGATGCAGAAGCGAAATACCACCTTTACGGCGTCGATGCGACAGAAGTACAGCAGCCATGCCGATGAGGATGACGAGGATACCCGGGATATGACCGGTCGCATTCGCACGGAGGCGGGATATGAGGTGGACTATAAATTGATAAACGTTTTTATAGGGTTATACATATTGAAACCCGAATCCCTTAAATCCTTTAGATCGACCGCGCCTCCGCCGGCAACTGCAAACTGAACAAGATGGAGAAAGATCGCGACAAAGAGCAGGAAGATGAGTTTGGCTACACAATGGGTAAATCCTCTCCAGAACACCAATCTAACCAGCTTAATAAACTCTCTGCCCACCAGCTAAGATCAACAAGCGGTACAACATGATGAAGGATCTGCGGAGGGTCGAGGTCCAGAGGGATCCCAGCAAGCCGCTAGGCATCGCTCTTGCCGGGCACAAGGACCGCCAAAAGATGGCTTGCTTCGTGGCCGGTGTGGATCCCAACGGAGTGTTTGCCAGCGCTGATTTCAAGCCCGGCGACGAAATTGTCGAAGTTAACGGCAATGTGCTGAAGAATCGCTGCCACTTGAACGCTTCAGCCGTGTTCAAGAACGTGGACGGGGACAAGCTGGTGCTGATCACCTCGCGGCGCAAGCCCAACGATGAGGGCATGTGTGTGAAGCCAATCAAGAAGTTCCCCACATCGTCGGATGAGGTAAGTGGGGCACTACTCTCTGAAAATAAAAATACGATATTAATATTCATAAATATTTCGACAGACCAAGTTCCTCTTCGACCAGTTCCCCAAGGCGCGCACGGTGCAGGTGCGCAAGGATGGCTTCCTGGGCATCATGGTCATCTATGGCAAGCATGCTGAGGTGGGAAATGGTATCTTCATCTCCGATCTGAGAGAGGGCTCTAATGCCGAGCTGGCGGGCGTCAAAGTGGGCGACATGTTGTTGGCTGTCAACCAAGACGTGACACTGGAGTCCAACTACGATGATGTGAGTATTGCCAGCGAAACAATTCCATCAGTCTGTAAACCATACCCTCCTGACCGCAGGCAACTGGACTGCTGAAACGTGCCGAGGGCAATGTGACCATGATTCTATTAACTCTTAAGAGCGAGGAGGCCATAAGGGCCGACAAGGAGGCGGAGGAGAAGAAGAAGGAGGGTAGGTATTGCTTCTGTCAAAAGGTTACCAAAACTCTTATAATTTCCAACCCGCAGAGGCCAAGAAGGAAGAGGAGAAGCCGCAGGAACCCGCCACAGCCGAGATCAAGCCCAACAAGAAGATTCTCATTGAGATGAAGGTGGAGAAGAAACCGCTGGGCGTTATAGTCTGCGGCGGCAAGAACAACCATGTCAAGGTGCGGCTCATCGAGGTTTTTTCTCGAAACGTTTCCATTTAAACCTTCCTTGCAGACTGGTTGTGTGATCACACACGTCTATCCGGAGGGAGCTGTGGCCGCCGACAATCGTCTCAAAATATTCGACCATATTTGCGATGTGAACGGAGTGCCGACCCACGTGGGTGCCATGACCACGTTGAAGGTCCATCAGTTGTTCCACACCACGTATGAGAAGTCAATCACCCTTACCGTCTTTCGTGCCGATCCGCCGGAGCTGGAAAAGTTCAATGTAGACTTTATGAAGAAGGCGGGCAAAGAACTGGGCCTCTCCCTGTCGCCTAACGAACGTGGCTGCACCATAGCGGATGTAGTAAGTGTTTGGAGCAGTTCACAGAGAACGTACATCGTTGAGATACATTTCATTTCGCAGATACAAGGCCAGTACCCGGAGATCGACGCCAAACTGCAGCGCGGCGACATCATCACCAAGTTTAATGGCGACTCACTGGAGGGCCTCACGTTCCAGGTCTGCTACGCTTTGTTCAAGGGTGCCAACGGCAAGATCTCGATGGAGGTGACTCGACCCAAGCCCACTCTGCGCACCGAGGCACCCAAGTAGAGACGACCATCCTCCGAAAGCGAATCACTCTTGCAGCGTTCAATAAAAGATCCGAGACACTTCTTATTCAAAACAATCTGTTTTCCGTTAAGGGTTTTATTTGAAAATGGGAGCTCCTTAGGCTATAGAGCTTGCATTGGATGCGATACGGGGCCACAGATCAGCGCATTCCTTGGCCACGGGCCCGGTGATGGCCGAGCCCTTCATTTCGCCCTTGTTGTTTACTATTACCCCGGCATTGTCCTCGAAGTATATAAAAACGCCATCCCTCCTCCTGAACGGTTTGCGCTGCCTAATCACCACGGCAGGCATGACCTGAAATGGGAGTTAACAAACAGATTAGTAAAGTTGGGCAAGGTAGGGGGGAAGTCAGAGATGTGAAATTAAGCAGATAAATCCATATTCAAGAGATATATAAGTTACTAAATGTTCATTAACTTAATTAAAGACAGTCTATTCTTTTTTGTTAGCTTAAAATTTAATTACCTTGCATTTAACTCAATTACTAAATGAGACGATAATTTAAAAATTTCTGGTGTAAAACAAAAAAGCAAACAATTAGCTTTTTACTTAATATATGGGATAGGCATTAATCACTTATTTAATATTTATAAAGCTTCTCTTAATAGCTGTCTAATTCAGAACATATTAACGCAGCAAATTAATATTTAGCTTGCAATAACAAATCGGAGAAACGTGCTTTGACGAGATAAGGTATCATGCCGGGTATCTTTTGTAAGCATAATATACAAGTTAAAGATTAAATTGTTCATAAATTAAACGTTAACATCTTGCTATAAGTACACTAGATTTTCATATATACATCTTATTAAACAGTAAGAAATTAATAGAATTATTTTTACATTAAAACGGCAACAATAGCCCTCAGCAAACAGGTTAACAATTTGTGTCACTCAGCACAAAAACAAAGTTCGGAAAAACGTGATACATTCACTAAGCCGGTAAATTCCTCAAATATCTTGGATACTTGCACATTTCTGCTCTTTTCGCACTCTGTTCGGCACATGAAGCCGCACTCACCTTCTTCCTCAGCTCAGGCTTGCCCTTCTTGACGGTGGCCACGAACATGTCACCGACGCCAGCGGCAGGCAGACGGTTCAGGCGACCGCGAATTCCGTGCACGGCAATAACATACAGGTTCTTGGCACCTAAAAGCACAAAGGGACCATGATTAAATCCACGTCCCAATCCTCGCCAGCACTCGTTACTCACCTGTGTTGTCAGCGCAGTTCATCACAGCGCCCACGGGCAAACCCAGAGAGATGCGGAACTTTCCTCCCGCGGTACCTCCACGTCCTACATGGCGAAAAACACAGATAATTAGTTAGGTCACTACATTGTTTCACTCTCGACGACGTCGCAGCTTTATTTATTACAAATTGCCCGTATATACGCCGATTTAATTGGATTATTTTTTCGCATTTTTACCTCTCTTCGACATTTTGCTGCTTGTTCGGAACCGAAAGGAAGTAAAAAGAAAGAGCTGGTTCGCTCAACGAACCACAGTCAACTTCGCGTGGAACCAGCAGCAGCTATATACGTTCCGATATAAAACTAAAAAAGCGCATGAACTGGCTCGGGAACCATTCGATACTATCGATAGGCAGTTACTTCTTTCCATTTGCGTGTGCCATTTTGGTTAACTGTAATATTTCTGTTACTCAGTATTCATATTAAAAATGTGGGCGCCCAAAACTAAAATATCTTTTTGAAAATCGCGAAAAATTTCGTTAAATGTTTCTAATCGAATCTACCGATTCATCGGAACCACTGGTTCAGCATTGAAGTCAACGGTCACCCTAAAAAGAGTGCCCGATCCATGCCTATAATACCATATACAAAAATATACTAAAATCATCACCAGGGATGCATTATTGTTTACTTGTTTGTTTGAAGCTCGCCAAAAGTGATCTTTAAGTGTCAACAAATAAAACGATTTGCTGAATTCAAACGGCCTCAAAAAGTCAACTTCGTTGTCCTTGATGGGTTCATTGCTCAACAAACGTCGCCGCCTTTGTCTATTTGTTTAATTGAGTCTCTGGAACGTGTATCTGTTTCTGCCTTCACGTACAATTCACAAAAACCGCTTGCCCCGGGACCCGATTCTAAATGATCCGCTTTAATTTCTTTTGTTCGCTCTGATAATTATGATCTAAAGTGCGTGTTACGGCAACTATCAGCATTCACGATGGGTCGTACAACCAGTCGAGTACACCTTTTCTTTAAGTATGACAAAATAAGTGAACAATCGTCATGCAACATGTGTGGCGTAAAATTGGCTGGTCGCCATTCTACGAATTTAAAACGTCATTTAAGCACAAAACATTGCGACACATATGATTCGTTATATGAAGATACCAGTGAGACAAAAAAAGTCAGTCTTAAAAAGAAGAAAATATCAATCGAGACAACGGAAGATGAAGTTATTTCGGCACTAGTAAATATTGCTTCCGATGGCGGCAATTCATTATCACTCTTTGACAACGAAGGGTTTCGTACGATCTTCAACCCCATCTATGATGCTCTACAAATGCCTCGAATTACATCTCAAAATATAATGGATTACGTTAATGAAAGAGAGCTTTCCATTACAAGAGCTATAAGGGCTTCCGTGGAACGGAAACTTGTGTCTCTCAAACTAGATGTAGCAACCGGACTGAAAGAATGCGTTCTGGGAATTCACATACAATTTATTAATTCGACCTTAACAGCGACTGAGATCGTCGTCAAAACTCTTGAAGTGATTCAGTTGTCTGATGATATTACTGAACTAAGTTTAAAAAATAAAATATTGGAGACAATCGAAAACTATGGCATCCAAATGGATCAGATTTTTAGGTAAGCGATTCCATTCCCTTGCAGGATGTTATAATTTCAGTCAGAAGTTTGCAGCCCAGTAAAGTGTAATTTTCCACCGAATCGTATATGTTTCTGATCAGCATCATCAGCCGAGTTAATCTAGTAAATTGCAGCATCATAAAAATAGTAGAAAATTAAAAAAAGTATTTTTTTTTTTATTTAAATTCCATATGCTGCAACCAACGGAAAAAAGCATTGAAATTACTGCATTTTTGGCTTGGGTTTGATCCGATTACAAACTGCAGAAACTTCAGTTTCCTTAAATTATCTTCCTTTCTTGTTTTAAATTATTATTGGTTTATTAATTTTAGCATAACGACCGACAATGGAAAGAACATGGTGACGGCTAATGAGCTGCTTGATGAGAATGCCACTTCAGAATGCTTAAACGAGGACGAGAACGGCGAGCATTTCATGGAAATGCTAGATTCTATAACGTTTCCAAATGATGTCCAGATTTTGCGGTGCGCAGCTCATACCCTGCACTTGTGTGTGCACGACGTTAATAGGCAAAGCGAATTCTTGCAAAAAATCTCCACCTGCCGGCAAATGTGTAAAGTTCTGCGCACCGGAAAATACAGGTACTTCATTTTTTAGTTTTACTATAATTCATATATAGAAATCTATTGTATTTTTTTGTAGACGCACATTAATGCAGAAGGACAAACCGCTTCCAACTCTCGATGCTCCTGCACAGTGGAACTCTTCGTACACTATGCTTGTTCAATTATTTGAGCTTAAGGAGCTTATTAATTCGCAGATTGATGTCGATTTCAACATAGACTGGAACTGGGTTGAGGTGTACATAGAAGCCTTCAAAGAAACCCATGAAGCCACTTTAATGCTCGAAAGGGAACACTTTTCCTACAGCGACTTCTTTATTCTGTGGATGGAGCTGAAGCTGAAAGCTGAAAAAAGCCAAAACTACCTAATGAAGGAATTATTGACTCAACTTAAACTTCGCGAGAGGCAGTTGTTGGAGAACAAAGATTTTTTGGCGGCGATATATATGGATCCGAGGATAAATTTGCTTTTATCGGAGCAACAAAAAG
This sequence comes from Drosophila watanabei, assembly GCA_008042575.1. NCBI lineage: Eukaryota > Metazoa > Arthropoda > Insecta > Diptera > Drosophilidae > Drosophila > Drosophila watanabei. Next base: position 79,413 of record VNJS01010761.1, on the reverse strand, counting down.
CAACAGCCAAAACACATTTGAAACAAATAGCACTTCGCATTTTCAGTTTAAATGAAAAAACAAAAGGAGATATAATCAAAACTGAAACCAGCGCGGATGATTTAAAGGATAAATCTCTGTTGGACACATTTCTCGACAATATACAGTCAGTTCCCCAGACACAAGACGTCGAAATATCGGAAAAACTTGCAAAAATCTACACGGAAATTGAAAGATTTACAGTAGTTTTTGGCCGATTGCCCCTCAACAGTGATATAAAAAAGTTCTACCATGATTTAAAGTTTAAGTCACCCCAAATGGGCGTACTTGTTCAGGTGGTGTTGGCCGCACCGGCATCTCAGGTGACACTCGTCAGGTCATTCTCAGCCCTAAAAGTTATTAGTAATGATCGCAATACGTTAACTCCAGAAAACATGAATTCTCTCTTAATAGTTAGACTAAATTCTTAGTTTAGAAAGCTATACGAATCTAAGGATATATGTGTGTACATAAGGATAAGTGTATTTGAAATACAATTTCTTAAGTTTCTGTATATTTGTTTATTATTTCAGATGCCAGTTTTGTTGGGGTAAAATTGTTGTACTGTTTACAAAAACAGTAAAGAATATTAAAATTTAAAATATATTTCTTTGGTAGTTCACTACATTGAGCACTCACTGTCGGCCCTTGGAACTAGTTCCAGAGCTACGGTTCCGCGAATAAACAGCTGTTTTCCTATTATCAACTGTTGATTGTCCCCGTTGGGGAACAAAGAGATGTGAAAAGACCCGCAGAACATTCCATTGAAAAACTCCACCCAACGCGATGCATTCCGCCCAGGCGCAGGCCCAGGCCCGCGACAAGATCTTCAAGAGCTGGTCGGGAATCAGCGAGGTGACCATCATCAAGGAGGTAGCCACCAAGGGCGAGCACATCGCCCTGTGTATGGAGTTCTGGGCGAAAAAGCGGAAAATTCCCACCTCCGAGTATTGTCACATCTTCTATGACGTAGTTCAGGCCTATGTGCAGCGTCTGCTCTCGGAGCGATTGGTGTGCAAGGCGGAGGACGTCATCCGTAATGTGGACCGGGACGTCAAGTGCTTCTTCTTTCAGTTCGCATGCGAGTGCCAGGACGAGGATCTGAGTGAGTTCGTACTCGATCACCTGCGCAACCGCGAGCCACTGATGTACGAGCAGGAGGAGCCCGTCCTGGCCTATCACTGGTCGCTGGTGCAGCAACTGAGGGAGTGCGACTCTTTGTTGGCCAAGCACAGGGCACAGCTGCCGCGTGTCAACATAGAAGCCTTGATGACCCTGCCTGAGGAGGCATTGCAGCTGCTGCTCGTGGAGCTATACTTCGCCAACGGCAACGAATCTCTTTTAGGATCCCTGTCCAAGGAAATGGTCTGGCAGCATCTGGTCGATAGCAACCAGCTGGAGAAGCTGCAGCGATGGTGTCACTGCCAGGAGACAGCTGTGGATACCCAGGAACCGCTTTCGCCCCTGGAGCAGGCATTTGCTGCCTGGAAAATAGATGCCACCATGTACGAGTATGCTTTGGAGCAGCTGCAGCAGCCCAGCGAGGTGCTTCGCAACTTCTTTGCCCGTGCGGGTTATTTCTTTAGGGACGAATCCACCGATATTCCCACCCAGCTGCGACGCCTCTGCACTATGCAATGCCTGGGAAAACATACGGATCTAGTGAGCCGTCAACCTTTGGCTAAATATCTCTTGGATCGTGGCCTCCACTCGCTGCTCCTCATGGACTGTGTGCCCGTTGCCTCGTTAGAGCAGCTGGCGGGAAGTGGGACTCATCAGGAGGCGTTGCTCAATTTAATTGTGGACCTCAAAACCAATTCATTGACCGAAAACGAGGGATTTGAATTGGTAAGGGTGATAAATTCTCTTATCACAGAATAATTATAATCATTAAGCTCGTATTTTTCTTATAGATCTCTAAAAGTGTTCAGACATACTTGGAGAAAACCCATGATATGGCCGACTCCTTTCAGGGACACCCCTTGCTCACCTTCTACGACTTTTTGGGACAGGAGCCAAGTGTGCGTTCCCTGGAGGGATTTCTCACCTCAACCAGCTTGGGCCGAGTGCCCTATCTCAAATCGCTGACATCTCGCTTCGATCACGGACCAACGAGCAGCAGTTCCGGCCTGCCAACGGCCCACGATCTCTTCCTGAAGTTCAAACACATCAATTTACCACTCCTGGGCGCCGCTGGACATGGTGAGCTGGTCAGCTTCTCGAATCCCCGCCTGTGCCAACGGTATGCGCGAAAATCTCAACTCAATTATACTCACTATCTGAAGCAGCACAGGAGTGCCTATGCGGTGTATTACCTGATCACGGAGCAACTGCAGCTTTACGGACAGATCACAAAGACGCAGCTCTTTCATGCCTGCGAAACGGTCACCCAGATGGCGCTCCAGTACGCTGGCGACGATGAGCTGGTTACCCATTGCGTGGCCTGCTGTGAAATGCTGGGGTTCGATACGCAACCACTGCGAAGTTTTCTGCTGCTGCAGAGGAAGATGCCGAAGCGAACGGGCGGAGGCAATTACTCCGATTTGCTGGCTGAATGGGATCGGAAACTGGTGCAACAGCTAGAAGCAAATCCCAAGGAGTTTCCCCTGGAACTGTACCAGGCTCTGATTTGTCTGGCTGTGCGGGATACACCTGGAAAACTGCCAGTTGCTTTGCTCGAATATTATGCTTCCAAGAACGACTGGTGGCACCTGTTGTTGCTGTTCCAGTACTTTGATCTTCCCCTGAGTGAGCTTAAAAAGCTCTTGCCACACTTTAAATCATCTCCCCTGGGTGTCCATCTCCTGCGTGCCTTGAGCTATGAATCCATCGGAGATCGCCAGCATAAGAGAAACTTCCAGAGGCCACCGCGCCGGGGTGGAGAGACCCAGACAAACTCCTCCCAAGAGACGATGACGAACTCATCGCATAGTTCCAATCAAGACACCAGCGTACAGCAGCTGCAAAGGAATACAGACCAGTCCCTGTGCACCTTGCTCACGCACACCGCTCGGCAGGACCTGTTTGCCATTATCGTGTGCAGCACCAACAATCTACCGGATGAGGCCATTGCCACCACATCCCAGTTTCTGGAAATGATGCTTGGCAGTGCTCCCCATTGCAGTAGCATCCATCTCTTGAGACATTGCATCCGCCAAGAGCTACCTGTCCTGGCCGTGCTGGCAGCCACACTTAGCGAACAGAATCGCGATTGGTGCTGGCTCGTTTGGCTGGCGGTGGCCAGCAATCAGTGGAATCACCTTCTAAAGGAGGCCACCGAAACCAAGGCGCTGGAAGGGAATCGACTGGAGTGGGTGTGGTCTCTCATCCGAGGAGCCGTAGCTGGTGGTCAGGTGAATGCCCTGCTGCATAGTTTGGAAATCTTTCAACCGGTGAGTGTACAATTTGTGATTTTAGACTTGATATTGAAATAATTTGGTTTTTAGGACTGCAAATTTACGCATCTGTGCCGGTTCCTGCAGCTGACTGCCCAGCAGGAGGACTTTAGCGATGCCACCATCGTGGAGCTGCGTCAGTTCTTCTGTAGCTGGAGCCAGGATGCAGTGACTCTGCCCCTTTGTGGCTCTCTGCCTCGCAAACAAGCGATGCAACGCTCCATCGGTCTGCTGATCATTCAACTGCAGTCCAACTTCGATTGCATCCTGCAGCAGCAACGTTTCCTGGACTGCATCTGTCGCTCGGATGTAGGAGACATATGCGACTTGCTTGATTTCTGTCTGCTGCACAAGGTCTTTGGAGTGGCAGCCAACTGGCTGAGGGATCTGGATATCGATCTGGAGCAGCTGGTGAAGAGGGACAGCTCGGAGTACAGGCGACTGGTGGACGCTTTGACTGAAGCTTGTGCTTACGAGGAAGCTCTTCAGCTGGCCACCTTGCTGCAGTTGCCGCTGAGCGATATAGTATATGGCAAATGGCTGGCTGAACTTGAGGGAGGCGTTCTCCGACCCCATCAGGAATACGAGGGGGAGATCCAGCAGCACGCTCTGCCACCCGCCATTCTGGTTAACTTCCTGCTGCAGGCAGCATCCTCCGCCGGTCAAGTGGGCCTCCGACGTTACGAGCTACTCCAGAGCGCGCTAGGCGTGATCAAGCAGCATCATTTGTTTCCCAATGAATCCTTTGACCGAGATCAGATTGAGTACGATATGGTCTTGTGTTATCTGCAGCTGCCGGAGGATGAGCTCACCCAGTTAACCATTTACCACTCGGAATACTACGAACAAATCATGCTGCAGGAGCGCTGTGTCCTCTACAAATCCTTCTCTGAACTCAAAGAACTTGCTGGGATCGATGACCTCAGCATAGCTGGTAAAACCCCGTTGAATTCGGACATGGAATCCCGTCTAGACACCCTTTTAAACACTCTTCTGGACAAGGGCGACATTGTGGAGGCTCTGCGTCTTCAGGAGCTCTTTGAATTCCGACCAAATGACCTTCGATTTATTGTGTTCGCCATGGCATTGGCCGAGGGTATGACAAGCATCAGCAATCTGACCAGCAAGGAGCGCCAACTGCTAAGCGAGATCGAAAAGAGTGCTTTTCCCAAATTTAATCGAATTACGCTCAACCAGAATGTTATGACGCGCTGGGGCAGCGACCTCTCCGACACCTGCTCAGACAGTGTGGCCTTGGAGTTCGAGGAGATCCCCTCCAAGGAGAAGCAACAAACGCTGGACACCTTGCTGGGCATCGGATCGAAGCTGAAAAGTGGCGTGGAGCTGGGCAGGCGCATTGTTTTGGCCTACAGGGCGGCCATGTATCTGGACAAGGAGTATCTGGATGTGCTGCGAACCAAGGATGCTGGCGTTCTGCTGAAGAGCGCCGCTGGAGAAGATTGCCTGCAACGCCTGCTGGTGGTCAGTGATATACAAATATCGACAAGGATGACGCCAAAGGAGATTGCTGAGAGTTTGGCCTTGGAGCTGACCACCTGCATCGTCCGTCCGCGCTTCTATATCTTTAATGCCAAAGACCAGCCAAGGAATGCCTTGAGGAACTCCGACCTCTGGGGTCACAGCATCGATCGCGACTTTCATCTGTTCCTTGAACTTGCTCCCAATACCACCATCTTGGGCAATTGCCTGCTCGAGTACTGTGATGCCTTGAAGGCCTATCGTCGCTACCAGAATGGCCAGATGTTCGAGGAGACGGAAGCCTTTGAGCGTCTGTCGAGCATCATTGCACAGTATGGACTGCCAACACCCCCGCCAACGAGCACCATGTCCGGAATTCCCCAAGTTTTATCCCACAAAAAGCAGAATCAAATCTACGTGGAGCTGTTGATAAAGGCTCACCTGTGCTTTGTCCACGAGTGCTCCATGGAGGGTATTGTGAGTGTGCTTCAGAAGGCCAAAGCCCTCAATGCACAACTGACCAAAGCGAAATCCTGGTCACTGATCGTCCGGATGCTGATCGGGATAGCACGCTACCGGGAGATGTTCTATTGCTTTGATGCACTGATTGATAACGAACAGTTTGAGTCGCTGCTCGGGCAGTTCGATGAGGACCAAAAGAGCGGACTGAGACAGGCCATCCTTAGCTACATAAAGGAATACCAACCGCAGAATGGCAAGGAGCTACTGCGCCTGGCTGCCCTGCACTTCCTAATGTACAAGGAACTGGCGGAGATGTGGACCGAGGAAGCCCAGGATATTGTTAATAAAATCCAAAAAGTGGCCGAACAGTCCAACAAGTTGAGATGCTCGGCGCAGGTGCAGACACTCTTGCAGCAGGCTTTGGAGAACTACACACATGCCACGGAGAACTATTTGCTGGACAACAAGCTCCTCCTGGCTCAGCAGAGCGTGTCCCGGGCGGAGTTGATGGCCATGCAGCTGGATCTTTGCAACAAGGCTTTGGAAAAGCGGCACAACCATAATGCCAATCTGCTATGTGTAAGCGTGATTGGAGTGCGGACGAGGGAACAGTTTCGGGAGCTCGTAAACACACATCTCAGGTGCGTAGTCTCTCAACATAACAATGTTATCATTATATTCAATAACTTTCTCTTTCAGTGTCCCACAAACGCTGATTCTGAGCCGTGCCTATAACTACGATGTCAACTGGAGCGAGGCCCTGCTGTCTCAATTTGTTCTCCTTCAAGTCAGCAACTATCTGCAGGAGTACCTCTGCCACCAGCGCATCAATGACGATGTGATCGAACAGGCAGTCAAGGGGTAAGATCATATCATTATCCACTCACCTTAAGAACTAAGTATTGCCATTCCTTTACCAGCTACCTGCTGCACGCTCAGAATAATGCCACAAATGCCAAACAGGAGGAGTCACTGGCCCAGCTGGTGGAACTGATCAAATCGGTGATCCTCAAGTATAAGCTAGCTTCCATTTTGGGGCTAAAGCCCATCGTGATGTCCCTCATCAATGATTCGCCGGTTCACTATCTGCGCGATACGAACTTTGGTCGCAGCGAATTCCACACGTCGGGGGACACGTGACATAGTATATACCATTGTGATTTTAATCTGTCTTTATACAACAACATAAGCACTGAATACGTAATTAAAAATATACAATTAAAAATAGTTAAACCTTTCTACATAGAGTGCAGGTTCCTCTGTCGGTTTTACAGGTGTTTCTGCCGTGTTGGAAGCAGCTTCAGTTGTAGTTGACTTGGCTCTGGGTTCATTCCAAGGTTGGACAGTCATTTCACCGAAGATTACATACATTAGGTTGCCCAAGAAAAGGATCACAGAGATGCCCAGGAAAACAGAACGCCATTGTGTGCGATCCGACTGCAATTATAACAAGATTATTATTTTAATTTATTCTATTTAAAATTCTTCTTACCTCATTGGTGACCGCCAGTCCAATAACTAAAGGTGATACAACCCCAGCGGCCGACATCAGGGTGTTGCTGATTCCAAAGAGAAGTCCAGCGAAATTCGGCGCCAGGTCCACATGATTGAGGGAACTTCCGATGGCCTGTCCGGAGATGGCAGCGGTTGCTGCCACCATGCAACACAGGCTGCCCACCACATTCCGTTCGCCCACATAGGACAGGATCACCAGGGCGACAGCTGGAGTCCAGGTGGCAAAGGAATTGATAGTTTTCCGCAGTAGAGATAATGATATATCCTTGCGTCGTGTCAAGTATTCAGCCAGGAAAATAAAGCTGTAGGAGGACAATAGCATGATGACGAAAGGCAGGGCTGAGAGCAAAGCATTCATCGCGATGCTGTAGCGAAAGATGCCGTGGATATAGCGCGGGATCTGCTGCATCAGCGTATAAAAACTGCAGGCCTGGCTCATCTTGACCAAGGCCAACACGATGAAGGGACGAGAGGTGAGGATTTCAAGCCAAGGTACTGGCGGGGTCTCCCCATGAGTGGCCTGGCTCTTCTCCAAGGCGAGCTCAATATGCTTGCGCTCCGCCAGGCTTATAAATCTGGATTCCGAGGGGCAGTTGGTTCCGTATCGCAGCCAAAGGAGGCACCAGGCCATGCCCATGTAGCCTAGAGACGGAAATTAGTATATAACTAAGGAGAACTGAAGGAAAATCTTAAATTTAATAATATACATTTAGTTACTTGACCTCTATAGTTGCAATTTGAATATGGTTAATCTGTAGATACTAACCTGGCACATAGAAGGCGCTCGGCCATCCAAGCGGCGAGGCGGAGAGCACGCCACTCAAGGCAAAGCCCATTACTGTTCCGAGATCCAAGCCCGTGGTCATCACGCCGCCCAAGCGATTTGCCTCCCGCTTGGGACACCACTTGGCCAGGTGTGTGTACAGGCAGGGCCACATGCCGCCCATTACCAGTCCCTGGATGAGGCGCACGCAGAAGAGCAGCTGCCAGCCGCCCCAGGCGAGGACGAAGGGTGTGGCAATGCTGATTATGGAGGTGAAGAACATGATGCCCAGCAGTAGCATCTTGGCTCCAAAGCGACTGGACAGATAGCCACTCATCAACTGGGTGCAGCAGGAGCCCCAAAAGGGACTGCTGATAATGTAGGACTTCTGCTGCTCCGTCAGCCGATACTCGGGATAATTTGGGTTACTGCTGTTGGCATTGGTCAAGGCCACGATCGCGACGCTCATGTTGAATCTCTGGGCCACGGTCAGAGTGGCACAGAGGAAGAGGAACAGCACTTGCAGATGCCGGATGCCCCATTTTGGATCTGTCGAAACAAAAGACTCTGACTGCGAACCCTGGAACTTTTGGATCTGCTCACCCTTGGCCACCAAGTTGAACGATGTTATCGTCATTGCGACGCGCACAACATGCGTCTAGTGGCACCACCTCGAATCACCGAACTGGCCAGAGATGGGCGGAGTAAGTAGCTGCAGCTACTGCGCTATGCTGCGAAACTCGTTTGCCCGCCAAAATCGCAAACTGGCTGCACCGAAACTTGATTTCTGGCCGCGTGCCGCCAAGTTCTATTCCTATCTGTTCAAGGGAAACATGCTCCGATGATGGAGACCGATCTGGATGGGGTGGCATCGAAAGTAAAACGAGATGCCAGAGGACGTACCGATAAAAGTAAGAAGCGGGATAGGAGCACTCAACGGTCTTGACTTTGTGGAATATGGAATATGGTTTGAAGTGTAAAAATTAGAATTAGTTTCAGTAATAGAATGACTGTCAAGTCATAAGAATTAGTTTTAGTTATAAAATGACTACAAGCCTCCTCCAACATAAGCAGCGCAGTAGCTACTGTGAGTCTCTCTATGCCGTTATTGACAATTAAATGTCGTAAGGAGAGCTCTATGCCAATGGTGAACTACTTGCTACCAAACTACATACAATCCAGTGACTCGTGGAGCACTGAACTGAGCACAACTGAGCTGAAAAGTAAATACAAACAATAACAATGACGGGTGGAAACGGTTCTCACTGTCGCCTCTTATCAAAAGGTAAATATAACAGCGGCAGTCAGCTCGGCGCTTTATATCAATCGCGGGAGCTAATTACAATCACTTTGGTTCCGGCCATTAGAGTACGCGGTTTTTTATCAAATGACAAAGCGATCGTTAAGCGATAATTATGACTGAATTAGCCATCGATAAGATAAGGCTAAGACCTTACTCAATTTCAAAGTAGGCTCGTCGGCGTCTGAGATCTTGATGGGAGAGATCTTAATCACTAAGGGTGATCCTTCTTCAGATTATAATACATAGGAAACTATAAGGATACAGCGATACTTAAAGAACTAGGAAACAACAATCTTTAAATCGATGTTCTCATAGTTTAAATTAATAAACTTAACATAAGAGGGAGCTTTCTAAAGTCATATGCTCAATTATAAATCTTAATCGAAAAGAACACCTTTGCCTGCCACGAACAGGTGCTAAAAGCACACATAGATCAGACGTAAATAGCTTACCTAATCAGAAAGGAGGCTGGTCTGAGACGGAGCCACCTGAGCGGAGTAACCCCAACTTAATATAGAGATCTTAGCCCGCAAAGAGACCCGTGTCAGCCACGAGCAGCCAAGGTAAATAGAGCAAAGTACAAAGAGCGGAGAAACAAGTCAACAGTTTATTTCTAAGTTATCACAAGTATCACAATTCAATTTCATATATTCATATATTCACAAACAGCTGTGGCAATGTTTTTGAACCCATCAAGAGAGAGGGCGGGAGATCGAGTGGCGAGGCAGTGCAAAACACTTCACACAACCTCAACTCCAGTTCCAGCCATTGACAATTGGCCACATGAGCTCCAATCCAAAAAATAAATATGCGTGCTTATATACATTTAAAAGATAAATAAACAGATTAGATTGCGCTGGACGATTGGGTTCGGGCTCTGGCTCTGCTCGGGTTCCTCCTCGATTGGAGTGCCCGAAATCACTAGCGATTGGTAACAGAACAAAGCGAGCGATCCGATTGAAAATAATTTACTTAGGTCCCGCGCTACGATCACGCCTTATAAATAGAATAAATATAAATTACAGCCTACTTATTGTTAATACTGATTAAATAAAGTCAATTGTTCGGATCGACGAGTGGCCTGGACTTCCGCCACAAATCACTCCACAGCCCGCGCCGTGTACCTCTCCGGCCAGGTGATTTGCTGCTCCAGCACCGGATCTATGGGCGGTGCTATCTCCGCCGGCGGTGTCTTCTCCTTCTTCTTCTCGCTGGCCGCAGACTCGGCATCCTTGGGCTTCAGGTAATCGTCCGCATCCCAGGGCTGCGCCTTGGCACTGCCCCAGATGAGGAAGACCACGTTGCCCACAAAGAAAATGACGGCTGCCAGTCCGAAGACGATCTGCCACTGGCCGCGATTGTGCTGTAAACAATTGGGAAATATATTTATTGATTGGGTTTGTTTTTCGTTGGAACTTGGTGTCGGAATTTCCCTTTATTTTCGGCCCACCGCTGACTCACCTTATCGGCCACGATCACTCCGGCAATCAGTGGTGTGAGGATGGGAATAACGTTCGCCACCGTGTTGCTCAATCCAATCAGAATGCCAGCATGATTCGGCGACAGATCGATGGAGTTCAGGGAGCTGCCAATGGTGGCTCCACTATTGATGCCCACCGACACCGTCATCAGGATGATGGCCAGCCTCTTGTGGTCTTCGTTGAGGAAGCCGATGCCAATCAAACAGCCAGCGGGAATCCAGAAAGAGAGGGTGTTGAAGAGCTTTCGCACCGAGGTCAGCGACAGGAACTTCTTCTTCAGCAGGACATCGGCGGCGATGAGGTAGACATAGGAGAGCAGCCACATGGCCAGGAAGGGCAGCGATGAGAACACGGCGTTGCTTTGAATGTCCATGTTGAGGACACCGTTCATGTACGAGGGAATCTCCGCCTGCAAGGTACTCAGGCCATAGGTCTCCGAGCAGCGAGCCACCAGGAGCGCCAGGAAAGGCACCGAAGTCCAGATCGCACGCCATGGAATGGGTATGCTCCGCTCGTGGAAGTCTTCGTTATGCTCGAGCGAGGATTCAATGTACTTGCACTCCTCCTCGCCGATGAATCGCGATTCTGTGGCATTATTGGCCGCAAAGATGAGCCACAAGAAGCACCAGGCGGCACAAAGAGATCCGGAGACATAAGATATGCCGGGCCAGCCCATGGCTCCCTTGGCGATCATGCCACTGATAAACATGGCCAGCACTGTGCCGCAATCCGTGCCCGTGTAGCTGAAGGCGCCTAGGCGATTCCTCTCCTCTGGCGGTGACCACATGGCCAAGTGCTCGGTGACGCACGGGAAGATCACGCCCTGGAACAAGCCCTGGACAATGCGGATGGCACAGAACACCTGCCAACCGCCCCAGGATATGCACCAGGGGGTCATCAGGCTGAAGACGGCGGTGCCGAAGCAGGCCACAAACAGGACCACCTTGGCGCCGTAGCGACGGCACAGGAAGCTGCCGGGACAGAGCGTCAGGATGTAGCCCCAATAGAAGCTGGAGAGGATGTAGGATTTGTGCTTCTCGTTCCAGTCGTATTCCTGCAGGTCGTAAGGCAACAGCCTCGTCAGCATTTGGAAGAAGAATCAAGGGGACTCCTTGAAAACTCACCGGAAAGTTGGGATTCGTGGTGGCCGCGTTGGTCATGGCCACGATGGCCACGCTCACATTTAACCGGGCGATGTGCATTACGGTTAGTCCGAGGAAGAGCAGGAATGACTGCAGGTGACGAACGCCCAGGCGAGGGCCCTTGGCCGGTTTATGGGTCATGATGATGATGATGATGATGAAGATCAGCTATCACTTTAACACTATGACACTGGAAGCTCTAAGGTAGGAGCACCTTGCTCTTTTTCTTTTTTTTTTGCGAGGTCTGCACTGCTGGGTTGGCAGAATGGTTCTAAGCCCAAACGCCATTGTATTGCCAACATTTATACGAGGGCCAAAAAGCTTCGGGAGATAGGACCGCCACTCAGGGCGATATCATTCACAGCCATTCATTATTCCGGCTCTATTGTTTGTCCGGGGAACCTGCCGCAGGTGACTCCCCAGAAGAGAGCGAGATGATCGCCGAGACTTTGACGCACTCCTCAATCCAGAACTCGGGCCGACTGACGTAGCCGATCTATTGTAGCAAGTCGGGCGAAAGCATATGCATATGTCGGCTGTATCAGCAAATATTGATGGATTTACACAGAGTTGGTAGCTATTAGAAAAACAAAAGCAAAATACACACAAGCACCCCACTTACCAGCTACGTGTTTATTTGCCCAAAAGATTTATGGCACGATTTGACAATCTCCTGAAGAATCGCATAGAAAATAAATCCAAGCCAATCCAAGCCAATCCGATCCCTTCTTTCGAAAGCTCAAAGCGGAAAGCGGAAAGAGGCTAACTTCACTTCACTCGCCACTCAAAGTCCCGTCCATCGGCCATAAATGAATAATTTTATTTATTTTTTAAATACGATTCTTTATGGCCCTAATCTGGGCGAAACAATGGAACGCGCTGATAAGCGATGCTACCCGTTAAATAAATAATAAACTAATCGATAATGTACCGCGACCGACACCGAGACCGTGTCGAGCCACCCCCCGTTCCGCCGCTGTATTTATAATGTTCCTATCAATTTATTGACCTTTATTAATTTAAAGAAAACCCTAATCTCTGGTTGATCGGATTTCAGCTCGAGTGATTCCCCTCGGCCACTCAATGGTTTGTGGGTTTATGAGTGGAAGCTCAATGCGTCTCGATTTGAGATTAGCCTTAGAGCTTTCTTTATCCTCTCGAGGGATTCCATAGCAAAGTTTTTTTTGGCAAATATTCTTTGAATGGATTTCCCATTAAAGGGGACGCTTGGAAAAGATTGGAGATTGAGTGGAAGAGGAATTTCCGGCGTCTTAAGAGTTAGGTGTGGCGATTCTGAATGGTAAAGGATAAATGTGATATAAGGATTACAAAAGAGCAGAAGAACTGTACGACGGTTTATAATATCTTAATATCTTCTTCCAAGGACATATTAGCTACATCCCATTAGAATACCAACATGAGAAGGATGTGATCAGTAATCTTTCTCTAGAAATAATCATAAAGTTGAAGGAATAAGTGATGTTAAATATAATTATGGCCAAATCAAAGAATTCATCTGTATCTTGGGTATATTTAAACCTTTCACTTTATTACAAAAATGCAACCTTTGGTTCCAACTAATCATTCATAATATTGATATAAGGAACTTAAGGTAAACCTCTCTTGAGACATGGCTAACTTGAACTATTTAAAGCCCTGACGAACTTGAAATATTTCTAATGTTAACCTCTTACTTGCCTTTGCTGGCTTTCGAAAACTGCATTACCACTTTGTATAAATTATAACTTTAATATAAATCGCATAAATCAACCAAATCGTTGAGCAATAACCGTGTAATTATTGATAACTGGCAACTTAATCTAAGTTAAAGATTACTTGTACCTATTTCTTTATTTACATAACAAAGACTAAGAACTACTTGAACTTGTAAGGGTTTGTTACTATCTGCTCGTGGACTTTAGCTTTGGCTTTTCATCGACACTTAAAGAAGAGGCTTCTTTCTCAGCCGCAGTACTCGCTGGTTCCTTGGCCAGTTCGGGTTGCTTTAGCTGGAGGTAGTCCTCCGCATCCCAGGGCTGAATTACAGCCGTTCCAAAGATTACATAGACGCAGTTGCCCACAAAGAAGACAACGGCGGCGATGATGAAGATGATCTGCCACTGGGTGCGATCAGACTGGAATCAGGGATAAGGGAAAGGTAAATATATAAAATTATGAATAATAGATGTTTACTCACATTATCCTCCACAATCCAGCCCACAACCAATGGCGTGGCAATGGGCACAAAGTTGGCAGCTGTATTCACAATGCCCATCAGGATGCTGGCATGATTGGCCGAAAGATCGATCGTGTTCAGGACACTGCCAATGGTCTGAGCACTGTTCACGCCCACGCTGATGGTCATCAGGGCTATTGCGTAGTTCTTCTGATCCTTGTCCAGGAATCCGATGCCAATCAAGGTGGCACAGGGAATCCAAAAGGCTATCGAGTTGTAGGTCTTCCTTAGCACCGTCAGACTAACCAGTTTTTTGTTCAAGAGGACCTCAGCCGTGACCAAGTAAGCATACGACATGCACCACATGGCTAGGAAGGGCAACGCCGAAAAGAAGGCATTGCTCTTCATATCCATGTCCAGGACACCGTTCATGTACGAGGGAATCTCGGCCTGCAGCGTGCTCAGTCCCCAGTTCTCACAGCACCGGGCTGTAAGAAGGGCCAGGAACGGAGCTGATGTCCAAATGGCCTTCCAGGGAATGGGGATAATGGTTTTGTGGTACTGCTCATTGTGCTTCAGCGATTCCTCAATATAACCGAGTTCTCTTTTCCCGATGAACCGAGATTCCGTGGGATTATTGGCCGCAAGTACAAACCACAAGGCGCACCAGAAGAAGGCTAGTCCCGCGGATACATACTGGACTCCTGGCCAGCCTATGGAGCTCTTGGCAATCATTCCGCTGAGGAACATGGCACTTACATTGCCACACTCGATGCCCGTGTGACTGAGAGCGCCCAAGAGATTTCTCTCCTTGGGAGGTGACCATCTAGCCAGGTGCTGGTGGATGCAGGGAAACACCACTCCCTGGGCCAGTCCCATTATGACCCGAATGCCGCAGTAGGCCTGCCACTCGCCGAAGCCAATGAAGAGCGGCGTCAAAGTGCTGCAGACACCGGATCCAAAGACTCCCCAGAACATGACGCTCTTCACGCCATATCGCTTGCAGAGATAGCCGCCCAGGAACTGGGTGAAGATGTAGCCCCAGAAGAAGCTGGACAGGATGTAGGACTTCTCCGCCTCCGTCCAATCGTACTCCTGTGGGAAATCGTTCAAATTCTTATATTTCTTAAATATTATATAATCTCTTACGGGAAAATCCGGGTTCGTGGACTCTGCATTGGTCAAGGCCACCACTGACACGCCCACATTCAGGCGTCCGATGAACACGATCGTTATGTTGAGGAAGATCAGGAGGGCCTGGACATGGCGCATGCCCACAGCGGGTCCTAAAAACAGGCACAGAAGGGAATACAGTTGTTATTATCGCGGGTACTACTTCCTGCCGGGAAATCGTAACTTGGCCTAGAAAATCTGAATGGCTCTTGAGACACCGTTATCGCGGCCATAATTTAAGTGATTTACGGGCACTCGATGGGCGTGCGAATCGCCAGAATGGTCTTATCAGGCGGCGGGAAGGTTTGACTGCAAAAAGGGCATAGCCAAAGTGTGTCAAGTTCGTGGGAAGCCCTTTTTAATCGCAGAATCTGATCCCAGTCGAAGGACATTTCTAATCTTCCTACCTTTACTAGTCTCGGCAGTCATTGTAGATTCCACTCAGCCTGCACGCGATCTCTTTCACGGTAGAAATCAAATTGAATGAATGGATTAGCTTAGTTTTCATTTAAATCCAAATCGAATCAATCGATAAGCCAATTTTTTGCTTATCGGATACGCTATCAGGTGATAAGGTCAAATGGGGGACGAATTTGAACACTGGGAGAGCACGGAATTTATGAAAATTTGAATAGCTCTCATTCATTCATGAACTTTTTTGATTTGACTTTGAGTTCAAGGCAGTAAACCACTACAATGATGTTAATTGTTATGAAGTACCACACTTTTCGTGACTAATTTAAGATAAGTTGGAACGATGAAGACAATTTTCCAGTCTGTCAAAAATTCTTGCCTACTTTTTGGTGGCTGAGTACAGAAAGTATTTTAATGAAAAAATGAAAGAGGCATCACTGCTGCTTTTGTTAAATCAATTTGTATTTAAAAATGAAAAGTTATAGGGACAAATAAGATTTGTAAGCTATTTACTCTTAACGATAAAGATGCCACCTTTATCTATAGATAGAGATGACATTATGATTGCCATTTTTGTGTAAAAAAAAATAAGACAACAGTAGTAGCACAATCGTTGGAATTAAAAAAAAATATATCTTAATTTAAGATTTTTATTTCATGAAATAAATCGCATTTGGTATTTTTAAGATTATTTCGTATTCTTTTTAGAATATTTGGTATTAGTTTAAGCTCATTTTTTATGAAAATCTTAAATCTAGTTTTTTTTTGCGCTTGACAAAACCCTAGAAAATCTCATTTGTAAAACTTTTTGTCTTATAATGAGCTTGTATTTTAAGAATGTACAAAATCTTGCATGATGATTTTTTTTTTTTTTATTAGTGTAAAATAGTAATATATAGAACTCCCATAAATTTATTACATTTTCCAAAACTATTGTACTAAAGGCAATTCTATTAAAGAGCTTTATTATTATAAAAATAATTTAAATACTGTTTCTTGTTATCTATCCATGTCTTTGATTTTTTCGTTGACTTCCAAAGAGGGTGCTGCTTGGATCACCTCTCTGTGAGCTGCTCCATTCCCCACTTCAGGTTGCCTTATTTGGAGATAATCCTCCGCATCCCAAGGCTGGCAGACAGCCGTTCCAAAGATCAAAAAGACGCAGTTGCCCAGGAAAAAGAGGACAGAGGCAATAATAAACACAACCTGCCACTCTGAGCGATTACTCTGAAAGGAAAAGATATTAAAAACGTATTTAAAAGAAAGAAATCCGTCAAAACTCACTGCATCTTGGACGATTAATCCAACCACCAAGGGAGTAACTATGGGCACCACATTGGCAGCTGTGTTCACGATGCCCATCAGGATGCTGGCATGATTCGGCGACAGATCGATGGTGTTCAGGGAAGTGCCTATGGTGGCACCACTGTTCATACCCACACTGATGGTCATCAGGACAATGGCCACGTTCTTCTGGTCCTGGTCCACGAATCCTATGCCTATTAACGTGGCACAGGGAACCCAAAAGGCCAGCGAGTTGAAGGTCTTCCGCAAGGCCGTCAAACTGAGTTTGTTTCCAGAGAGCAGAAGGTCGGCGGCGACCAGGTAAACATAGGACATAAACCACATGGCCAGGAAGGGCAGAGCGGAGAAGAAGGCATTGCTCTTCATGTCCATGTCCAGGACACCATTCATGTATGAGGGAATCTCAGCCTGCAATGTGCTCAGACCCCATGATTCGCAGCAACGTGCCACCAGGAGAGCCAGAAACGGCGCAGAGCTCAAAATGGCCTTCCATGGAATGGGTATAATCGTCTTGTGATAGTCCTCGTTGTGCTTCAGAGAGGATTCGATATAGTTGAGTTCTGCCTCGCTTATGAATCGAGACTCCACCGCATTGTTGGCCGAAAAAACGAACCAAAGGGCACACCAACCGAAGGCCACTCCAGCGGAGACATACGAGATTCCCGGCCAGCCTATGGAGCTCTTGGCAATCATTCCACTAAAGAACATGGCGCACACATTGCCACACTCGATGCCCGTGTGACTGAGAGCGCCCAAGCGATTTCTCTCTTTGGGAGGTGACCACCTGGCCAGATGCTGGTGGATGCAGGGGAATAACAATCCCTGAGCAAAGCCCATCAGCACTCGGATACCGCAATAGGCCTGCCAACCGCCAAAGCTGATGAATAGAGGTGTCAGGGCACTGAAGACGCCGGAGCAGAAGGATCCCCAGAACATGACGCTCTTCACACCAAAGCGCTTGCAGAGATAGCCGCCCAGAAACTGGGTGAAGATGTAGCCCCAATAGAAACTGGACAGGATGTAGGACTTCTCCGCCTCCGTCCAGTCGTATTCCTGTGGGTATTCAATCAAATTACTCATATTTCTCCAATACCATATAATCTCTTACGGTAAAGTTCGGATTCGTGGACTCTGCATTGGTCAAGGCCACCACTGACACGCCCACATTGAGGCGTCCAATATATAGGCAGGTGATGTTCAGAAAGATCAGGAGAGTCTGGACATGTCGCATTCCCAGCGCGGGACCTGAAATCAATAGGGGAAATACTATAATTTTCAGCAGAAAAATCTGAAAAGCACTTGAAATGTTGTGTTATCGCAACTCCAACATTCCAACAACAGCTGCACGATTTATAGCCCTCGAGCGTCACATGGATGTGGCCCGTGGGGTTTATCAGTCAGCGGTGGACAGCCCCGAAAAGTATGTCAAGTTTATGGGCCGAATGCCGAATACAATGGATTAAAGTCCATTATAAATATGGCAGTTTTCAGTCGCCATTTATTTATATTTTCCTTTCACTTCACGTATGGATTTAATGATATTGAATTAGGGCTTAAAATTTACTAAATAGTTATGGGTTTTAAGTTGTTTATTAAGTTTGTGGTTTAATTTTAAGTACTTTTGATTAAAGTCCAATATTAACATTTATTTGACACAGATTTTTTAGTTTAAATTCATACACATTTTCCATTCACATATCTTTATCTAAAAGAATATAACTTTTTCTTTTTAGCTTGAAGGAAACCCCTTTACACTCTCGACTAAAAGCCAGAACTCTCACTTCTTACGCTAAGTATTGCAAATTTAATATATCCAACTATTTAACGCACCTTTATTTATTTCCGTTGTCATCGTTTCAAAGGGTTTTCTATTTAATTTTCTAAAATTAAACCCTTTAACGTCCGAGTTTGTGCAGTAATTGAACCCGAGTGAACCGTGGTAACACCACACCCTGCCACGATTTTCAATCATATGAGCTGATAAACACCATTTAGCTAATCGGTTTGATTATCATATATCGATAAGGTTTCAACGCGTGTGTGCTAACACTAAGAGATCGTGTCATGGCTTAAGAGAGCCTGGCACGCGATTAGGATCATAAAACAGAAATACCAACGGTTATTCCACGAATGGTTAATCTAATGCGCAAATAAAGCCATTTAACTGATTACATACAGCAGGGCTCTAATGTGTATTATGATTTCATAAATAATACTTCATGTTTTCTTAATAACTGACCTAAGTTAACCCTGAGTGTTGGGCGATCTTAATTATAAAGATTAGCTGATATCTCGGCAGATGGCGGAGAGCCTCTTCAGGGAACAACTCAAAGTTCCCAATCTTAGAATAACCCAGGCCATATCTATCACTATAAATACTAGGCTTTTTATCCGAGAACTTGTTACAACATCATCTTTTCTTATCGATTTTCAATTTGTAGGTTTTCTGGTCTTGGAAACACATGTCAGTTTAATTGAAAGAGCCATCGATCTTAGTTTTAACTGTCAAGTACGTCAATTCTTCGCTTATTTACGATCAGTGTGTACACCCACAACCTCTTATAGCAATCAGTGTTTTCTGATAATGCAAGTTGTTTGTTGAGCTTGTGCTGAAAGTTAATTCAACGACAAGGTCGCAGTGTAATCAGTTTGATATTTCCTAATTTATTTACATCTTAGATTACTCATTGGGAGGATTTTGAACTTATGTATATATACTCCTATGACTATTCTAACAAAGACTCTTGTAAAACAAAGAGTCCCGGACCAGCCGTTAATTAATTTCAATTGGATTTCGAGTTACATCTAAAGATGCTCTTCCTTGCTCTCTAGACCGGCTTCACTCTCTTTTCGCTTGGCTTCGTGCAACTCCTCGCTTATCCTAGCTTCCAGAGCCTTGGCACCTACTCCTTGCTCCTGAAGATTGAGGGATCGTTGGCTGTCCAGAAAGTCCTGCGCATCCCAGGGTTGATTTACCATTTGACCGAAGATCAGGTAAATCACATTTCCCACAATGAAGATAACGGCCGCAATGATGAATACGATTTGCCACTGAGTACGATCGTGCTGTAAGGATTCCGAATAATTAATGGTAATTTAAACTTGAAATAAAAGTACTTTGAACTCACATCATCCTTGACGATAAGACCCACAAGGAGTGGCGTCAAAATGGGCACCACATTGGCCGCTGTGTTGATGATGCCCATGAGGATTCCCGCATGATTCGGCGACAAGTCGATGGTGTTTATCGTACTGCCAATCGTGGAGCCCGCATTGATACCCACATTGGCACACATCAGGACCACGGCCAAGGACTTCTGGTCACTGTCCAGGAAGCTAACACCGATCAGGGCAATAGCCGGCACAAAGAACGCTATCGAGTTAAAGCTCTTGCGAATGCCAGTGATGGACATGACGCCCCTGGTCAGTAGGATGTCGGCAATGATCAGGTAGACGAAGGCCATTATCCAGGATGTGAAGTAGGGCAGGGCCGAGTAGATGGCGTTGCTCTTCATGTCCATCAGCAGGACTCCGTTCATGTAGGCGGGCATCTCGGTCTGGAGTGTGGAGTAGCCCCAGGACTGGCAGCACCTGGTGATCATCAGGGCCCAGAAGGGAACCGATGTCCAAATGGCCTTCCAAGGCACCGGTATTGGTCCGTTGGCCTTCTGCTCCGCCTCCTCAGCCTTGCGGCTGGAGTTGATTGAGGTCTCGATGTAGTTGAGTTCTGCCTCGCTAATCAGATTGGACTCCCTTGGCGTATTGGCCCCGAAGATCAGCCAGATGATGCACCAGAAGATGCCCACACCACTGGACACATAGAAGATCCCGGGCCAACCGATGCTGGAGGCGGCCAGCAGTCCACTGGCGAACATGGCCACCAGGGTGCCGCAGTCGATACCCGTGTTGGCCAAGGCACCCAGACGATTCCTTTCGTTCACCGGACACCAGTTGGCCAGGTGGGCGTGGATGCAGGGGAAAAGGAAGCCTTGGAATAGACCCATTGCCATCCGGATGGCGCAATAAGCTTGCCAGCCACCCCAGGACACGCACCAAGGAGGCAGCAGAGCCAAAAGAGCCGATCCAATGGTGGACACAAACATGGTAATCCTCGCTCCATAGCGACGGCACAGCCAGCCGCCCAGAAACTGGGTCAGTATGTAGCCCCAGAAGAAGCTGGACAGGATGTAGGATCGCTCCATTTCATTCCAATCGTACTCCTGCAGACAGTTAGAGAATAAAGCACTTGGACTTAAGGGCAACTAACACCCTTGGGACTTACGGGAAAGTTCGGATTGGTGCTCTCTGCGTTCGTCATGGCCACAACAGCCACACCAGCATTGAACTTGGCCATATAGTTGACAACAATGGACAGGAAGAGCAGAAAGGCCTGCAGATGCCGCTGCCCAATCATGGGACCTGTTGGATCAGAGATATATATCACTAAAGTGATTCCCCTTTTTAAACTTGGTCCTTATCAAAAGGTTGTTAATTACGTTGATTCCTCCATATATTATTCTTAAATCAAAGTCTTAAGTACGTTTATGATCTGATAACTTTACGTTTATACTAATTTCTTTCGATTTTAAAGATTTACAAATTAGGAATATTTAACAAAAGGATCTCGATCCTTAAAAATCTATAAGTACACCTTATCCTTTTCTTCAAGGACCTCCAACTAACCCGTATTCGTTTCCGCTGTCATATCCGCACCACTTGTTAATTCGCACCGCACGCTCTAGAGATCTAAATGAAACTCAACTCTTAACTGGCAACCAGCTCGCTTTACACCTCGCATTTAACCGTGGAGCTAATCGCACTCCGACCAGACGTCAGGTTCTCAAGTGATACCCGCCTAATGGACACCAAATCAGCGCACTTCACAAACACGATATCGATAAGGAAAGGAAGCCCGACAATGAAACTGAGCGTCTGTACCCGTAAAGCCGAGCCGATAACAATTACCATGAACGGACAAGCGGGCAAACGCACAATGGACAAGCGGACAAGTGATAGCGTCAGAGAATTGCGACCTCCTCCTGGCGCTTGTAACCTGGATGCGATAGCGATAGAAAGGGAAGGCCCATTCAGACGGCCTGAAAGTCCTCTCAAGACGTCATCGTTGCTCCCCATGGCGGCTATTGTCCATCAAAGTCATGCTAATCAGCGGCAGGGGCTTAATCTTATCGCTGGCCCAGAATTTGCGCCGGAACCCCCACTTGGACTTCCATTCCCTTTCACCGGGCAGCCAGAACCAGAACGAGAACCAGAACCTTTCGAGAGTCCATGTGTGTGAACTTACTCCGCTGATAGCGAAAGTGGTGTCGAATCAATCTGGGCGCCAGGCACGAGCGGCTTATCGTTAACAGCTGTCTCTCTCTCTCTCTCTGCATACCTCTCTTTATACTTGTACTTTATTGGACTATATAACGACTTAGAGTACTCTAGACTTAACATATATTTGCTTCACTGCGTGCCTCAGCGGCTCTCCTCCTCCTCCTCCTGCAGACGCAGTATGTCCGCCTTGTTGATAAAGTAATAGCTTGGCTGCCTTCCCTTCAGATCCTTGGCCGTTCGCTTGGCTCCATTCTGGATCAGGATCCGGCTTACGCTCTCCAGAGCATTGGTGCCCATGGCATAGTGCAGGACAGTGCGCTCCAGCTGGCGGGGATGAAATGAAAAGGCTAAATTAAAAGGCATCAGTGATGTTCCTACTACTCACATTATCGGTGATCTTCAACGTCTCGGGACAGATCTTCACCAGATGCTGCACCATTTCCTCTGACTCCTTGAGCACTGCTATGTGCAGGGCAGTTCGACCTGAAAGAAAAGGTTTGCTTTCATCAGGGAAACCTCCTATAAGAAAGATGTCCTTACCATAGTAGTTCTTGGTCTTGATCAACCACTTGGCATTGGCAACAGCGGTCAGTTCCATCACACGCTCCATATTGTTGTCCCTGATCATCTGATGCAGCTCCTCGCGGGTCTCCTCCAAGCCGCGCAGATTGCCCAAGAACTCGGAGAGCGCATCGGTCTGTCGGGACTGTACCACATCGATAATGGACTGACCACTTTCATCCTCCACATCCAAGATGTGATCGTAGCCTTGCAGGGCAAGTTGCTCAAAGGGTTCCACATCGCCTGGAGAAGCAAGAAGCCAATAAAAGGTGACCCAAGGAAGGAGGATTAGCTTACCAATCACAGCCTGAGTTAGGATATAGCGATCGATCTCCGCCGCATTGTTGGGCTGGTTGGCCTGTAGCGAGACATCCCTTGCTGTCCGATATAGCTCATCTCGGTAGGTGATATCAATGCCCGACTCCTCGATGAGCGTGTACAGAGCACCCCGTCTATGGGATCTGGCGCAGGCAAAGTGCAGCATGCTCTGGCCATGTTCATCCCGCTCCTCCAAGTGTTGCACCGCCAGGGCGCCCTCGGCATCCTCCTCCTCCACCAGGGAGCGAGCGTCCAGCTCGATGAGATCTGCGTTGGTTGGGCCACGACCATTCCTAGAAGTGTTTGCCTTGGCCATGGCCAGGGTGGAGGTGGAGTTCGTGCTGGTCTTGCTGCTGCCCGAGTGGACCTGGACCTCGGTCATTGGCTTGCGCTCGCCCATGAAGTGCTGGAGGTAGTTTGTCAGGTAGGCCACCGGGTCACGGGGTCGCTTGTTGGCTATTTCGGTGAGAGCCTTGATCAGAGGATCAGCGAGAGCTAAGCGAGATTTTAGAGATTAGTTTCGAAAGTGATTTTTAACCAAAAAGAAATACTCACAATCAGCCAGATATTTGCCTTGTTCCGTCTTGAAGATGGGATTGGCCTGAAAGCTCACCGGCTGCGCCTGACCTGCGAGGAAGACAAGCTGCATTAGTCACTCCAGAAGGCGAGGATTACTTGAGGCACACTCAGTGGGTCGAGTCCCAGAAATCTATGTACACAAAGCGAGAGGAGAAGCGTTTCCTTGAGAGGGAGAGGGATTGGGCCGGGGTAGGAGTAAACAAACGAAGATGAGGATGCCGATGCCGGTGCAACTCAAGAGATTCGCAAATCATATTGAAATCGTGACGAGATCACAGTCCTGGGGACATGACACGCATACGGACACGGTTACGGATACGGATACGACTAGGTAGGTGTAACTCAAAGCGGCACTTACGATTGCGGACTGAGCTAAAGCGCAGCATGAGCGGAGGAGAATTGAGGTGAGGACACGAGTTGAGTTTAGAATATAAAGATATATTTGGGGCTTGGGGTTTAAGGCTGGGGCTGTTGCTGTTGCTTTCGTATGTACAGGGAGTTGGGGTTGAGTTCCTGCTCCTAGTTGCGGTCCACGATGCTGTTCTTCTTGCGCCTGAAGATCTTCACCAGCATGGTGGCAATGTGCTTGGAGTTGGTCAGCGACATGTCCTTCTCCAGCGACAGGATGTTTGTGACTGCCGTGCAGTAGTCCTGGAACAGCACGTACTCCACCACGCCCATGCTCTGCATATTTACAAGGCGCACGGTGAGCTTCGAGAGCCGATTGGTCACCATGCTCAATCCCCGGACGGAGCACAGGTGCCGCAGGTTGTCCATCTCCTTCATCAGATTGGGCAGCTTCACGATGGTGGTCATCTTGAGGCCAGTGCCCAAGTAGCTGGGCCTCGACTGCAGATATCCCAGCAGGTAGCTCTCCTTGAAGTGCAGCTGCGTCTCCAGGTAGCTTATGGCCCGGCCCACTCTCGTATAGGCAGCTCCCATGTCCGCGGGATCCTTGCTGCTGGTGGTGGAGATCACCCGCAGGTGCTCCTGGCAATTCAGCCACACGGCCAAGTTGTGGGCCGAGTTGACAAACACTCCCCGGCCGTAGGGCCACAGGGCTCCGTTGAAGGCCGTGGACTCGGCAGCCTGCACCAGATCCTTGGTGTCCAGCAGGGGTATCATCAGGCCCAGGCTGCTCAGCATCATGGCCACCTCCGAGTCGGTCTCCAGGAGCTCGGTCAAGGTGTAGTAGTTCCCCGAGTCCGTTTCCCCAATGGCATCGGCAAAGTGTGTTGTGAATATCTTGCCCATCATCAGGCGTTCCGCCTGCTCTAGCTGCCCAATTGTGAGATTCAAGGGCAGCTCCAGTTGATCCAAGTTCCTCGAGGCCTCCACCAGACAGCGGGTTACCAGCAGGGACTCGTCGTCGAACACAAAGGCCGCCGTGTTGAGTCTTTCGCCATTGTCCATGGGAAAGTAAGCCAGTCGGGGCTGGGGCTTAAAGTCAGCATCGATGCTCAGGCAATGCATATCCTTTAGCAGCGGCACCAGAAACTCCTGGAACACCACAAACACATCGAAATCCGGCGCTATAATCCCGCAGTTAATGTCCTCCTCCAAGTGGCGGGCCTTCGACGTCTTCCGCATGGCGGGCCACAGGACATCGAAGAGATTGTGATCGAGTCGGGTCTGGCGACGCTTCATCTTCTCATAGACACCGCGCTTGAGGAAGCGGCTCAGGTAGCTGGTCACCGACAGCTGCAGCGAGGAGGCACTCAGCGGCTTCCGGTGGGCCAAAGCCGAGGCTGTGGTGCCACTCAGCAGCTTTCCCGACTCCGAAATGACGCTGAAGCAACGCTCCAAGGTCCTGGATATCTCGCCATCCTGCAGCTCCCGTCGAGCACTGTGCAGGTCGTCGGGAACTGCATTCCGTAGCAGCATTTGGTTGGCAATTTTCGAGTTTGGATTATCAGTTTACGCACACATACAATAGACACAGACGCACACCAAAGCGTTGACAGGACACAGATACAAAACACCGACCCCAAATGACACAGAAACGGATGAGAGGATTCAAGGATGTCTGGTGCTGGTGGTGCTCAAGAAAAAGGCGCATGTGCTCGGCCGGGAATGTGCAGCTTACGTACCGAATATGTCATCGATATTTCCAATGATTTCATTAAAAAATTCATTGCGATTTCCCTCCATTTTCTTTCTGTTTCTGTTTTTGTTTTATTATTATTTTCTTTTCTTCTTGCGGACAAGCAATCACGTATACGCAGTGCTGGACTTGAAAGCCGTATCACGTATACGCCGAGTAGGACGTGTGCTGCACGGTGCGACCGAAAATCGATGACTGACTGAGTTCAACTAGCCCTCGGCGGAAGGTAGCGGAGTTTTTCTAGCCCTAGAGCAACCGAGTACGCCCCTCCCTTCCGGATGTGTTTGACTTGGCAAACAAATGTACTTAATTATTTCGGTTTACCTTCGGCACGCGTGTGTGGGTTCGTCGGCGTCGTGTGTGGTGGCCAGCGAAAGCGAGTGTGAAAACAAAAACGCCACTAAAGCTAGGATCGGGTGTCCCGAATGGAGGGTTGGGTTCGGATGGGTGACCAATGGAGGGATAGTTGGCTGAATGGATTGATGGATGGATGGATGGGCGAAGCGGTCAAGCTGGAACAGCTGCAGGTGGCCTCACGCCCCTTACCCTGGTCGTTGAGCAACTGGTTCTCCAGTTCCTCGGCCCCGAAAATGTTCAGCAGCTCGGTGTAGTTGAGTATGTTTTTCGCCTTGTCCCTGTCCAGGTAAAACTCGGCCGAGTGGCCCAGCTGCGTGTGTTTGGTTATTGAATTTTAAATATCTTGTTATTTTTATTCATTTTCTGGCTAATCACATATTTATGGCCTATCGATTCCCATCACTCGCTGCAACAGACATTTGAAAGTCAAGACAGCGGCCAGCGAAGCCTTGGCCCACATCGGAGGGCGGGTTTGGGTTTTAGAAGGTAATTTGAAAACAATTTTCGTTTGTCATTTAAAATGCTAAAACAGCTGGCCAATTTCCCAAAACCACTTGAGTTACGGGAAGTTTCTATTCTTGAATGGATTCTTTTTTTATAGGAAAATGTCATTATTCTTGTGCTATTAGTTGCCTTGAATTCGGATATTTAGAAAACTTTTAATTGCAGGCACTCAGAGAAAAAGTACTAGTAATTAAAAATATATAGAATTTTCAAAATTTTGAACTTAACAACAAATATTTTCTGCTACAAATAATAAATTCAAACAAGTAAATCCTTAAATACTTTGAAATAAATCAAGTATTAATAGATTGGTCTTTTTTTGCTGGCAACAATTTCAACAAACTTAACTCACAAATTTTATGGTCACTTGAATTTTCTCAAGCTCTCTCCTGTTCTTTAACCTGCTGGTAATTGCTTTCCCTGGCCCTCCACTTACCTTGTCCAGCGATTTGGGATTGGCACCCAACTGCAGGAGCATGTGGTAGAAGTGGCCGTTGTCCTTAATTGTGGCTGCGTAATGAAGCGGCGTGCGTCCGTCATTATCCGTAATCGTCATGGTCTCCGGGAAGCGGGAGGCCAAGTACCGCACGATGTCTGACGAAAGGCAATCATATATAAATATAGAAATCCAGAGCCAGAGCCGGTGATGGCAACACCTACCCGTGTGGCCAAAGAGCACGGCCACGTGCAGGGCCGTGGAGCCATTGGGCGATATGTCGTCCTTTGCAATGGCAAACTTCCGGCGATCCAGAGCCTGCTGCAGTGCCAGCAGGCCGCCGTCACGTGCCGCGTCGTGCACGCGATGGATTTTCTCCTGTCGAACGCGAAATGTATACATGATGCATGCCATAATTAGTGGGCCAGAAAGTGGCTCTTCCTTCCCAACTTCCTTCCTGGCTTGTGGTTCACTTACCATATAGCTGGGCACGTTGTTGAGAAAGGCCTGTATTTCCGGCTCCGGCGACTTCAGGCCCATCAGGCGTCCCCCGTCGCCGTTCAGCACGATCTCCGCCAGCTGCTCCAGGTCGCCGGACTCGACAATCCGCCGGATGCGCGTGTCCTGCGGAAGAAAAGAAGGCAACATCTCAAATGAGATGACAGGATGTGAACACACACAGACGTGACATTTCAGTGCATCATTGAAAGCGTTAAGGGTGAGATCCTTGGGGTTTTTGGTTAACTATCATCATAGAACTCGATGGTCTGCATTAATGGGTGCATTAAGTCAGGTGCGAAAATCAAAATCAAGCCAGGTGAGCTAGCAACAGAGAGAGAGAGAGAGATGGACAGGGTGATGTGACAGATAGAAAAGGGATAGCATTGTATACTTCATCAACTGCAGTTTGAGACTGAACTGTATAATCCTCGGGTGCTCCCTGCACGAAGCCCTCGATGGCCATGGCTGATGTCAGGGACTCACTGCCATCCTCCTCCTGCGGCTCAGCTGCTCCTCCTCCCTCGGCCGGCGGCTTGCCCTCCTTGCTGTCCGAAGCTATTACATCCTGTGTGAATTTATTGCAACGCTTAACAATTATGGCTTTAATGATGAGACAGTTACAAGGTGCAGAGTCACACAGTTACATGAAATAGTATAAAAGATTACTTTTTACAAGGGGACTACTCGCATACAGTTGCAGCTACAGGTGACAATGCCAGTTCTGCTGTTACAGGACACTAGAAAAAATAGCCACTTAATTCAATGGGAAAATAGCCATCCATCTGCTTTAATTGCTGGTTCTGTCAAGGCCTCTAGGCAATTAACTTGTTTGATGGCCCACGTGGCGTGTGAGCGATATTACGCATATGCCCGGCTTCATTGAAAACTGCAGCTGGAAATAGTTGGTGCAACTGCCATAAAAATGAACACCGCCCACCAGGCACTGCACTTGATTATCCCTAACAAATCGCTCGAGGGACTGCAGCACACTTCGCGCGACTTCATATAGATACACATATGGAGCTGTAGTATATATCAAATATCACATATCTAATGCCTGCAACTGTTTTCTGACGTTTGCATGTTCAGTTACCATTCACATCCACCGACAACTGGATGCCGCCACTGACAGTTGAGGACCGAGCTCCGAACCCGACTCGACCTCAGGCTCCGTTGCCGCTTCGTCGCTGTGCCTCCGTCCCAGTTGGAAATGTCAGAGACCAGAGGGAAAGTGAAACTATACGCCGGTCGGAGTGCATTATTATAAAGCCTATCTGCGGGTAAACAGCTGCTGATTTTAGCCAATCGATAAACACAAATTGGGGGCAGACACTGGCATTGGTTCGATCTAAGTCAGCAATAATAGTAATACAAAAACACACACACAGATAACTGAAAACGAAAGGGAAAGGGATGCGGATACGGAAACGGAAACGGTTACGGATGTGGATTAGAAAACACACGGATTCCGAGGTGCAACAGAATGAAAAACGATAAGCAAGAGAGAGAGACACAGGTTGCACAGGTTTTGCATTCCATTTTTTAATTGGTTACTATAATTGCTACGGCTATATAGATATTGTTAGAGAGCAGAACATGTAACACACTTGCTTTACAAAATATAAATCTATATATATATATATATATATATACGTAGGATTTCGCTAGTTCGCTATCTAAGCGGGCTTTTTGCTTGAAGTTGAAGTTGATTGCTAAAGTTTCGTTGCGGCTGAAGTTAGTTGCTCTTTGCTGTGGCTCTTGCAGTGTTTAAACAAATTGATATGAGTGGATTTTTGGGTGCCTGCGGCTGCAGCTGATTGACATTGAGATATATATATATATAGGTTGCGTTTAGTTTTGAAGGTTTATCGTTTAATTAGTTTCTCATATTACAGATTCACATTGACGAGGGGATAAAATGGGATTGAGCGTACGGCACATACAAAACGTGAACAAACTACAAAACACGGCTCGAGGACACTTAGAGCACGCCCATCTGTACCTCATCGTCGTCATCGTTATCGTTATCGTTCTCATTCTCTTTATCGTCCTCGTTTTGGGTCTCCACATCATTGCTTTCGAAAGCCACGTCCTCTGTTTCTTCGGGTTCCTCCTCTTCCTGACCCTCTGCGGGCTTCTGCTGAGCAGCTTCTTCTAGCTCCTCTTCCGGTTCCGGTTCCACTTCAGTCTTTTTGTTTCCTTCTAGCTCACTCTCTGTAACCGACTCTTCGGGTTGCTCTGTGTCCCCAACGCCCTCGGTCGCAGCTGGCAACTCATCCTCCTCTGCCTGGGACTCCTCCTTCTCCTCATCCGCCTCGTTATTATTGCCATTCTCCAGGATCGCTGCATCTCCGCCTCCGTTCTCTCCGCCTTCGCCTCCGTCTGCGCTTATAGCTCTTGCAATATTCTGTAAAAGTAAACAATTGTCGACTGATTGCTTTCCAAAAGTGTTTCAACAGTTTCGTTCTACGTTCCTTCGATCTCAGCCTATATATACAGCAAGGTTGAAAGGATTTCTAAACAAAAAGCGCACAGTGCCGAGCGAGAGAGAGAGGAAGAGAGGGGGGAAAAGCGGGAGCCGACAATGGCTTACTTTCACAGAGTCTCCAGCCCACCGACAAAAGCTATTTAATTGTTCAATTAATTCATTAATTTATGCAAAACACCGAAAGCCTCCTACGGAAGAGTGCATGCAAAAGCCAAAGCTAAACCATCGAAAGCCAAAAGGAAGTTTGAAGGGAGGGGGAGGATTGTAGTAGCAAAAAGGCAGCAGGACTTACCTCGGCCTCGCTGCTGTCATCGCCATCGTGATCGCCATTGCCGTTGCCATTGATCGTGTTGAAGGTGCCCGGCGTTTCCGGTCGGCGCTGCAATGGCGATGCAATGGCCTCCACTTCCGGCTCCGCATCCGCCTTGGACAGATCGTCATCCTCATTGGCACTCGTACTGCGATTTCAAAATGCAAAAGATTCTCTCTCAAAAAGCCATGCCACCCAAAAACATAAAAAAACCAAACACCACCGAAAAACACACACACACAACTCAAAAAGAGGCAGAAGCGCAGGCGGCAGCCAAACTGAAGCCAAGTCTCGGGTCTAAGACCCATGAAGCTTCTCCCTAGAATCCTCAACACCCCCAACTTACCCATCGTTGGTGTCCAGCTCCGAGGTGTTCTCAAGGCTGTCATCCAGCGACTTGCGACCATTTCCCACCGGCGCCACCTTCATGTCCAGTTTCTGGGAGAATATAAGTATCAGCAATTAAGGTGGGGGAGTCCCAAACCCAACCACATAGTCACCTTGGAACTGGAATCGCCACCCGCCAGACTGTCACCTCCTCCAGTCTCATCACTCAGGGCCTCCCAGTCGGTGACGCTGTCGGGGGAGACACGCGGCGCATCCGGCACATAAACCAGGAAGGCCCGCTCGATTTCGTGCGGCTTGTGGCGATAGTACGAAGGTGTCTTCATTTTCTGAAATTGCCGCAATGAATCATTTTAATTGCTGTCCCAGTACACTAACTCCCCATCGATTTCTGGGCAAGAGGAGCTACTAAAAACTCTATCAAATGGGGTAAAGAAAGAGGTATCTTTAGTTTCCTAAGAACCCCAAACAAGAAGGGCTAATAGTATGTTAGCTCTTTGGACGAGAAGGTTATTTGTTATGTGTAAATATGTATTTAGAGGTCAGCTAACTATACCTTAATAATGGATATGGTGTATTATTACTTGCACTAACATATGCCTGCCAAGAAACTGGTCAAGGCTTCTAAGCTTGACCAAGGTCGGTCATACAAGAATTAGATACTCAAACCCCAAAAATTCCCTGGAGACTCCCCACTCACATAGTCGACGGCCTCCTCATCGCAGCCCGCTTGGGTGAGCAGGGTGTAGCATCGCATGTTGTTCTTGGCGCTGGCCGCCCAGTGGAGCGGCGTCTTGCCCGTGATGTCCGTCTCGTGGGCGCCCTCCGGCCAAATGCCCACCAGATACTCCAGGATCTTGGTGTGTCCTAGGCCAGCGGCCTTGTGAATTATATTGAGGCCGTTGCCATCCTTGCAGGTGACCAGGGCACTTGGCACCGGTGGCTCCAAATGCGACTGCACATTCTCCAGATTGTTATCAATGACAGCCTGATGCAGATCCTTGATGGCATTCTATGAGTGGGTGGGGGGAAACAATAAAACATCCTTCCGCCTGGGGGAAAGGGGAAGAGGAACTTCTCCTTACCATGACATGGGGAACGGCGGCCAGGAAGCGCTTCACCCGCCCATTGTTGCTGGCCTGCTGGCTGAGGCGATTCCCTTGGCCCGCCCACAAAATGCGAGTGAGCTTGCCGATGTCCTTCTCGTGCATCCAGATCCGAATGGTGGAGAGCTTCACCGAGAAATCTATTAGCCGACAAAATGGGAAATTGAAAATGTGCAAATTAATTTCGAGTCGGCCCCACCCCGTAATCCCAGCACCGATTTCCCCCCGATTCCCAGCCCGGATTCCGATCCTTTAACTTATTGCGATTTCCATTTCATTCGCGCCCTCGTTCGTGTCTGCATGCAATTTGCCGAAAAAAGGAAAGTGAAGCCAAGGAGCCCCCAAGAAGACCGAGCAACTGAAAACTAAATTAAAACGAAAATAAATGCAATGAATGTTCAAGTTCTGTGACTCCGGGCCCTCTCGCTTAAAGTGGCATTAGTGGAAACTTGAGACAATTTCCGCCGGCGAAACTTTCTTTAGCCAACTTCAAATGCTTCAAGGTCGGCGATGGCGCTAAACTTTTCTCCACAGAAGGCTAAAAAGTTGCCTTAGATCGACGCCCACCGCCCACTACTGAATCATTTAGTGCAGCATTTGGAAAAGGAACAGCTGGTTGGGGGAGGAACTGCAGCAAGGATGCCGCCCCATTTAGAGTTTTGTAATACGCACCTTCATTATCGCGACGCTTGCGTCCATTCTGTCCGCCTGCCTGTCCATTCATCGGCATGACTGTAATATAATCGGGTTTTTGGAATTTACAGAAATATATAGACTATGGAAATTATGGATTTATGAGTATAAACTTTTTACAATTTCAAAGAGCTAGCTCGTAAATACTTCGCCTGCTTGGTGCCTACTCACTTTCAAACTCGATCCTTAATGTTGTTCTGTTGCTCTTGCGTCTGGCCAGCTTGAGCCGCGTTGGCAAACTAATTCTTGGCCAAGTCGAAATCGAAAGGTGTTGAATTCGGGTCTGTGTTGTGGTCAGAAAGCAGCCAAAGGAGAGCGACAGGGGGCTGGGGGAATAATTGCGTCCTGTTCGCGGTCTTCCAACTTCTGACATGAATAAATAACCCCCCAGCCAGTGGGTGGGTGTTATATAAAGCCGAAAGTCAACGTTTTCATTAGGGCTCCCAGCCAAAACAAATATGTGGAAATAGAATTTCCATTTGGCTGATTTCGAGCTTGATTAGCATTCCGCGGGGAAGCATTTTTAAGCTATTTTTATGGCACACATTTAGGTTTCGCGGTTGAATATTATAAACATTTCACTGCACAGAAGGAATAAGTTAGGTTTCTTTCTACGATCTTAAGCTAGTTTTTGAATAAGGAAATGCTTAAGAAATTTCTCTCCTGCGCGTAACCGATTTATAAACTAAAGAGTGCTTAAAACAATAAAAAACAAAATTTAGATTGGTTAAATTATTTGAATTTGAATATTTTGCTTAAGCGAGAAAGAAAGCTAACTTTGAATAGCCGAAGTTTTTATACTATATCAGATAACAATGGAGTCTAGTGATTGATCAGAACTAAGCAAAAATGTATTCATTTTGAATCAGAAAGTATTATTTTGTACTTATTTATGTAGATTTCTACATACTACAATAACATTAAAATCGAATAACATTTTTTAGAATTTTTGACAATGTTAATGTTGTAAATGTAAAATTGGCTTACTGCTCTGCAAGAGTCTGACTGAATTATATACATACTATATATGTACATATATACAAAGTGTACATATTGCCACTGAGAAATTTACTTGTTCAACTTTTAACTATATTTATATTTTTCTGGAAAAAATAGTACAGAAATAGCCCTTAGGTAGTGATTACTGTGTTGCTGTTCCTAATGTATTCCTTTTAATAAAGCAGTTTTTAGACTGAACTTTTTTCCTTAAATTTAAAAAAACTTATCTAAATATTTCTTAAATTTCTCCATGAAGGAAAATAACCGTTACCTAAGTCTTGTGCCACAGAAAATTCCTTCTGATATACTGATATATAAAAGTAACGAGGATTCTCATTCCCATACTTAGCATACTTGCAGGTTTCGTCGGGAAATACTAAAGCTTAAGTACATCACCTGAACTTCTCCTAGGGAAATTCCCTTCTGACATATGGAAATAGTTCCCATTTACGCTTTTCCCTCGGACCTTTTGACACCCCCACCTGCCGTATGTGTCAAGGTCTTCACCTAAGCTATTCTTGGGCCTCACACCTCGAGGAATTTGTGGTGGCAGGAGTTACTTGCTGACCGCCACAGGACGAAAGCCGTTGAGGTAGTGACATGTAAATTAGGTGGCCGAGGTGAATCATTAAATTTCCATTCCATGCCACACACTCAAACTCACACACGGCGATTTGAGTGGCAATAAAAGGCGCTCGAAATTGCCACGGAAATGGCGCATTAGTGTTTGCCACTTAATGTGGCAACCGCACCACGACTCCGGGTGCGGAGCCACGGAGCTCCCCTTGGTATGTAACTTGTTGAGCTAACACCCTTAACGGCACGCAATATGCAAATTTTGGCCAGCTCTTTCCTTGGCGTGTTGTCACCACAATTTCCCTCAATTAGGATGAATGAATATATGAATATGAATATACAACACTCACCTTTCGGCGGCGATGAATGGTAGTAGAGTCCCTGGAACCTTCTTCGGCGTTTCGGCGGCATCTCTCCCTTTTGTTTCTTGATTCTTCTTTGAGTTTTTTCGGGAAAACTCTCAGAGTCCGCGACTCTGCACATCGTCCCAGTCGCGATTCATCGGTTAGCTTTGTTCACTTGGCACTGGAAAATCTCTTTTGAGTGGGGAAACCCTTTATTCAAAAATCTAAAGTCTGAAGCGCCGGGCTGAACCGTTGTCCTGGCAAGTTCAACGACGTCTGAACTGACTGACAACTGCACCAGCTCAGCTGCTCAACTGGACAATTTCTCAACTGGTCAACTGGTCAGGTCCTTGCGTGTGTGCATACTCAATGGGAAATGCGGGAAATCGGGTGACGGGTGGGAAATGCCGAAGGAAAAATGGAACAACACAAAAAATAGAACCCGGCTTGGGGGCGTTCCGAGTGTCACCGCTGCTGGGCCTCTCACATGTGAGTTTTATGTTTTATTTATTTATTTTACAATTGGCCACGACATCTAATGCACTCGGCTTGTTTTGTTGGACAGGACATGGCCTGCTGCAGGACAGGTGCCCAAAAACTGGAAAAAACTAGTGGCAAAGCAAGCAGAAACGCGTTGAAAACAAACCAATTAGCTGTGAATCGATTTTTCGACTTCGAAATGGGCATTTTTATCGAAATGGGGGCATGGAAATTTGAATGAAGGAACAGGTCAAAGGGTCCTGCCCCAAGGTCCTGACGGGGCAAAGACAGCACGTGCTCCTCGATGGATGAGTAATGGCCTGACCTCTCCCGTACGCACTTGCGTGCGGTCAAAATTTAAAGACCAACTTGACACAGTTTCCCCAGGGAGCTGCGTGAGTGGCTTCCAAGGTTTTTTCGCAACTCCTGCTCCTGCTTCGAGTTGACCTAAATTTTAATTGTTCCCGAAGGAGGCATGAAAATGTCAGTGCCACTTAGTCTGAGGTTAAAAGTGGTCAGGTTTCTATACAAATTTGTTCCCAATTAGGCAACTTGATGGCACTTCACGGCGGGCTTTATAAACGATCTATGAATTATTCATAAGCTTTGGGCTTTTGCCTTTTTCCCCTAATTGCAGCCGTCGGGTGCAGGTGCATTGAACTTGACAGGACGTGACCGGAAGGATATGTCTTGACCCTGCTGCTCTACACTCCACACTCCTCACTCCAGTCACAAATCACAGCCTTGCTTGCATACACTTCACTTCTTTTCCCAGGTTTCCGACTTTTCCGACTTTCCGATTTGCCGTCGTTTTCCGCTTTCAGCTTTTCCTATTTCCTCCGCTTTTTTCGGCGCTTTGTTTTTCGTTTCGTTTCGATTTGCACGACGCGCGCTTTCCTTGCAGACTGTGGCATATTCAGCGTTTCGTAGGTGTTTTATCTAATTTTTTCCTTCACGCACACCAACAACGGTTCAGGACCTCTGTGTTTGTGGGCCAATGTTTGGGCGATTGCTGTTACCCTTTTTTCGGTATCGAGTATTGGTAATTGCTGCCATTGTTTGCATGCAAACGCCAAAAAAAAAAAACTAGTAAGGAAAACCCACACAGAAATATTAGTAATGGGCGGAGGCCCACCTCGAGTGTGCAGTGTGTAGCCAATATTGAAAAATAAATTGAGGAGGGACTCCTTCCAGTCAAGGAATTTTCAATTTTACTATCATTAACTGTCAGTGGGTTTTTGCAACCAATTTCATTGGAATTTACTCAAAAAAAAGGTCAAAGAAATTGGAAAATTGGGTTAATGATAATAGCCAGAGTTTAAGCTTTAAATTAATCCTCAAAAAATAGTATAAATATATAAAATATATCTGAAAAAGAGATTATAGAAATTCCTTTTCATTATGGTTTCCTTTAAGATTATATCGTTTATGTATATATTTATCCGGCAGTTTTTTTTCGGGGCAGCCTTGAACTTAATCTAGAACTTAGAACTTAATCGACTAAGGGAATCGTGGCCAGGAAGCTAATGAATGGGCTATTGGCTGTTGCTACTCAGTTCGTCTGCGGAGACGTGTATGGGTTGGGTGAGTTCGTTGTTTTCATCAGAGTTATCTAAAGAGTACATAGAAATAAAAAAATAATAAAAATAATACCAAAATACATATTTATAGTCAAAAGACCTCACCTAAATGTGTTACTTCAAGGCTCTGCGTTATGTTTAGTAAATTATTAAAGGCCAGGCTCCTCCTCCTGCGAGACCTTAAGCGCCCCAAACTGATGTGGGTCTTCTCCAGCGGCAGATCATCATCCCCGAACTCCAGGCACCTGCCGTATACGCAATATCGCTTGCCCACCTGCGAGCAGCGCGTGCCCAGCGGGAACTGGCCATTCCGGCCATTGACCAGGTAGTAGCGATACTTGATGTACTCGTCCTGACAGCCCACCCGGCAGCTGCGGTCCGGCTCATCAATGCTGGGCCAGATCTGGGCCCCGCGACCCGATAGCCCGCGCACCTTGGAGCGGTAGCGAGCGCAGGTCTGCTCGGCGAACTCCGTCGGCGTCTGGAGGCGCTCGCAGGGCTGGACGCGGTACGAGCACAGCCGTATGCTCTCCACACCCGTCAGCCGGGACGTGACGCCCTGGACGCCCTTCGAGTCGGTCATGCAGTTGGAGTGGCAGCCCGGATGCACCATCCACTCGGACTCCGGCGAGGAGCTGCGATCGATGGCGATCAGCGAGGCGGAGGCTGGCGGCGGCGGTCGGGAGATATCTGGAGGATAAGGCTTGGGGTAGGGCCTCCGTTTGTAGGGGGCAGGTGGAGCGCTGATGTGGTTGCCACGGGGAATGCTCTTTGCCACCTCTGTGGGATTAAGGGAAGAGGTTATTATGCATATGAAGAAACATTTATACAATTTTCTAACCATTCTCATGGGGACTCCTTGGCGTGATTCCCTGCTGCCGCTCTGCATACCGCTTGTTGGTGGTCTCCTGCCTGCTCTCCTGATCCGAGGAATCTCTAACAGGACGCCCGGACTTTCTCTCGCAAAAGTCACTGTCCATCTTAAAGAAATTTGTGGTGGAGTTGTCGCAGGAGAAGCGTTCACAACGCCCGGCAATGCAATAGGTAATATCCTCCGGTTTGTGCTGCTTGGACCGACAGGACGTGCCATCGGGAAAGATCCAGCGGCGGGACTTGGTTCCATTGCTCCTGGTGCGGCAGAAGATCTTGCACGACTCCTCCAACGTGGTGCTCAGCTGCTGGCCCTCGCCGGTAAGCTCTGGGTCGGATTTCCTAGCCTGCAGACACACCTTGGTGGCAAAGTCACCGATCGTCTGCAGCGGCACCTTGTGGCACTGGGCCGAGGGGCAGGTGACAAACCGCAGGTCACGTCCCATGCAGCGAGCCGGGAAGTTCAAGCAGCTGCGGTTGAAGGTCCTCAGTCCAGTGCTGCCCTCCAGGAGGCGATGCGACTGGCCGTACAAGCAACCCGACTCACAGGCACTCGGCTCGCTCCATTCGCCCCAGTTCGAGGGTGAACCTGGCAGCTCATTTCCCAGCGGATTGTATTCGTGCAGCAGCGATGGTATCCTGTTGGGATCGTGCCGGATGATCTTCTCATGCGTGGGCTCAGCCACGTTCTCGTGAGTCCAGGACTTGCGTGAGCGAGCCTCGCAGGTGCCACCGCGACACCACTAAAGCAAAGGAGCTGATGAGAATGTCTTATAACTTGGGAAAGATGTTGACGTACCATATTATCGCCACACTCGGTGCCCTCCAAGGCGGGATGCGAGGTCCAGGGTAGTCCGTCCTGCCGGCAGTGCAGATCCCTGCAAATTTCCATCTTGTTTTGGCTGCTGGCCTGCTTGAAGTCCTTGCCAAAACGTAGCATGCATTGCTGATTGGCATTGAAGCGTTCTCCAGGCAGGATTCCACCGGCAGAGTGATCCAAGTTGGCCACAAACTGGCCGCGATCGAAGAGGCACTCCGCCTGGGGGTCCCTGTAATTAAATATTATATAAAAGCTTGACATTTCGATGTGTATACTTACTGTAGGAAGTCCTCCAGATAGGTCCTTGAGCACTTGGACCAGGTGACCTTGCCACTGCCCAATTTGGGAGACATGATGTGCATAGTGGGATCACAGCTAATCTCCTTGGCATCATGCCTCATTCCCAGGCTGAAAATGAAGAAATATTTGAATAGATCTTCTGCAGAAATTCTCCTTTCCCTACTTGTGTCCAATTTCGTGGGCCACCACAAAGACGCTTTCGAAGTGCTTGGCCTCGTTGATCGTGCAGGAGTATATCGAGGTGCACATGCCATTCACTGTGGCCATGCCCACCACCTGGCTGTTGGCCTTGCCGTTCTCAAAGGTCACCAGATCCATGCCCGTGAGCACCAAGGCATGATCGTAGTGCAAGGGATCGGCATCGGAGTAGGGATTCATTTTCTCCTGCCACTTGCAGAAGGTGTTCAGGTATTTGTCCACATCCCTGGAGCGCGACAGTCCCGGTGGATCCCTTGCCTTCCAGATCTCCAGGCGCTTTAGCACAAAGTTGATGCGACGACCCAGCGTGGGATGGTGGTACAGGAGCTGCACTCCATTGATCATGGCCAGGACAAAGCTGATCACCTTGCCATCCGTGTCGGTGGGAAAATTCCGCTGCATGTGCGCATAGAGATCGCTGTCCACGAAGATGGCCGTTTCGATGAAGAGCTCATCGGGAATATTGGACCAGCGGGAGCGCGGTGGGTTCCCTATGTACCGACGCGTCCTCCGCCGATGCCTCCCCTGCGAGTGATGTTGATGATTATGATGCGGATGATGGTGTCGTGGCTGAAAGCGCAATCTCAGCGGCGACTGCGCCCGCAGACGCCTCCGCGGTTCGTTGAACTCCTCCGCATCGGGCTCGAACTGCAACTGGCTGTCTAACGGTGGCGGCGGCGTCCCGTCATTAATCCGCCTTGACGACACCCCACCAGAGCCGCTCCTGTCCACCCGCGCCTCGTACAGCACATGGGTGCCGCTGCCAAAGCGCGAGGGAAGCGGCTGGATCACAAAGTCGCTGGCATTCTGCTGGAACACGCCACGCTAAGGGGAGTCAAGGCGTGAAAAGAGTTATTAATCGTTTGCGGGATAAGGGAAAAACCAGCACCACCCACCACACTGCCCGGCTCGCAGAGATCGAGAGCAGCCGCTGGACTCCGGTAGAAGCATTGCTCCAGGCGCTTCAGCAGCTGCGGCGAATGATCCACGAACTGTGTCCCATTTTCGGTGCGCCGGATGAAGATGAAGGCATCGTCGATCAGCTGCGGCGACTGCTGCAGCTGCAACCTGGCCTCCACTGCCTCGGAGTCATCAGCATCAGCATCATCATCTGTCGAATGCATTTGAATTAATTAAACATTTGCGCATAATAATGACCGCAACTGGAGCAGCACGAACTGCTGCTGGCAGATGTGGATTTCGCGCTCTCTGGATTTCGATTTAAATTCGAATACTGATTCTTGAGCTATTTTTCCATTCACCTTGTTGTTCTGCTGGCAAGCTGCGCCGCTGACGTCCTCTCTGGGGCATCCCCTCCTGCTGCCCCACCTGGACATTCTCCGCCAGTGGATTCTCCTCCTGCTGCGCCAAGTGCACCAGCTTAAAGTCGAGTGCTGCCAGGTAAACAAACAACATAAATGCCTGCCATGAATCAATGCCAACAACTGTGCAGATTTCCACGCCCCTTCGGCTCCCTGGGAAACTCAGCACCCTCTTTTCCTCGACAACACCTCAAAGTTAACAGTTCAAGTTTAACATTCATTGATTGAAGTTTTTTTTTGGGGGGGGAGCTGCCAGCCTAATGACACGTTGCAGTTTTTGGTTATGGGTCAGGGCTAAAAAGACTTTAAGCCGCACAGAGAGAAAATATGCTAGCAAACTTGGTACTTGTTTAAGAAAACTTTAAAAATATATAAAGAGTGTTTACCCCAAAATAATACATAAAAGAATATTAATTACTCTGTCTAAATAATAAATTGAAACCCAAATAATACCCTAATTTTTTCTCTGTACAGCAATATCTAGCTTTATGGGTCAGAGTTAAGAATCTTTACAAGCCAGTGCCCGGCGGGCCAACACTTACCCTCTTCCCCAGATCGCGAGCCAAAGATCAGGGCCCTCTCGTGTTCCCTCAGCTGGCCCAGCAGAGCATTCTCGTCCAGCTGCAGCGGGGATAATGGGTGATATGTATGAAAAGAGAAAGAGCAGAGTCAGACGGAGGCTTAATATGCAAAGCGGAAAGTGTAACATGGCCAGCAAAGCGTTAAACAGACCAAAACAGATGCGAGCACCCACGGAGAAGGGTTTTTTTTTTTGTTATTTTCCTCAAAACTAAGACAAAAAAAAATAAAATACTTTCACTCGAGACACAATGGAAAATTTGTACCTCGAAAGAAAACCCCAATTAGACAACTCCAAACAGCTGCTGCGGTGCCTGGGGTCATCAGTGGAAAGGTTGATGCAACATCACAACTTTGATTATATATTTAACATATATCCCAGACTGAACAATATAGAGCTGTGGTGCGTGTGCGCCTATTTGCGCGATTATTTAATTTAATTTGTTGTAACAGTTTCCATTCGGCTTTATTTGGCTTTTTCTATTTGGTGGAAAAGCGCGTTGGCAGCCGTCGAAGCGTGAAGAGCGTTTCGGCCTTTCGGATCGAAACTCCGCCTCTCGCGAGGAGAAGGTGTTACAAATTGCCGTTGTGGCTGATGTTTATTACCAACATTGTAAGTTTTTGTGTAAAAAAGGGGCGTGTCTGATCATTTAACGCTCAGGTCTTTTAAATGTAAATTTAAAGAATGATTTTTGCGTGAGTTCTAGTTTAGTTCTGGGTCCTAATGAGTTTTATTAAATGAATTAATTGGTGGTATATGTATTTAAGGGTTATAATAATGTTAAGATGTCTAAAGAATGACCTTAGCTAAGGAAAAATTCACAATAAACCCTATTAGTTTGACCTTTTAATGACGAACTTGCATTTATAAAGCATTAAACTCATGTACCATATAATGTTATAAACAAATGCTATAAAAGTGTTCAAGCCTTCGTATAAACTCTAACAATATGGGAATATATCTTAATACTATAATTATTAAACTTTCTACAAATTTAAAACTAAGTACACCAATTTACATGGTTTTTCAACTAAAGTTCATTTTAAATATTAAGACTTTCCCAGTGTAATTTAATCTCTTGAGTCAATAATAGTATTGACTCCACTCAAGTGCTGCAAAAACAAAATAAATATGTTTTTCCAAGTATTAAAGGCTCGAAAAGATTACAGCAACGAACCCTTTGGCAAAGCTTTAGCATTTCCCGATCTCCGGTCTTACAAAACTTTGTCGCTGAACTTTATCGAATGGCAAACAATGCTCAATGAAATGGACACTAATTGGCTGCAAGGGCAACAGCATAATAGGACCAAATCAACATGAAAAGCCCCGGAAAAGCACGGAAAGCAGCAACAATAACCTGTGACAAAAACAGGCGGGAAAAGGGGGGAAAAGCGGAGTGGAAAATGCAGGCATATATGCTCACTCTAATCGCCCCGCCGCTCGGCGCTGATTATGTGATGAAATTTTGCGTGACCCGTGGGCACAATGAGCGCAAAAAATAAAAAATAAATAAAAGAAGAGCCAGAAAGAAAAATAAAAGGGGGGCAAAATAGCGAAAACTAGAAACAAACACGTGGAAATTATATCACAGAAAATTGTCTTGGGGCCAATTTCGCAGGCGGCTGAAAGGAGCAGCCCGTAAGTGGGGGGAAAATCACATAATCAACAGCGTAACCGAGCCAACGATTCTAAAGGGTCAATAACTTGGCTAACAGAAACACAACGAAAACTGGACGCCAGTCCCTCCGATTTTTCTGCCATTTCCCAGCTGAGAATCCGATGGAACTGCGAGGCAGCTGCAGTCGCCAGCTGGTGTCCAGATTGTTTGCAATTCCCCGTAATCATGTGATGCATTCCACCAAAGAGACGCTGCGACGCCCGCCGCGACTCGAATTTAAATCATAAAAATGAAATATATATATTTATATATGTATATATATGTATAGGGGATCCAACGGGAGGGGTAATTTAAGGCAAAGACATGTGTAATTCGACTTGCTGCCGCCGGGCTTATGTTTATTAGGTTGCCGGTCTCAAATTACGAAAACGTTTTCCAAGCCGCCCAATTCTGCAGAGGTCATTCAACGCCTCTCTGCTCCACACATAACCCCCGATTTAGCCCCGGAACTTCAACTATATTTTTTGCTTAGCTACGCAAAGTGGCAAGTTGAGTCAGACACAATGTATTTTCTTGTTTTTTTTATCGTGTCCATGTTCTGTCTACATGGCGATTTTTTAGCTTCTTTATTGTCACCTGAAGCATGATGTGTGGCTGGACGATGATCACCTGTTTTCGTTATATGGGTTAAGCGTATGACTTTCAAGAACATTTACACTCGGACAATATTGTTTATTGGGTTTCTAAAGTGATTTGTATCGACAAACAGTTTCTTATAGGTTTCACTGGGAAATTTAAAGAGAAGTGGAACAATAAATATTTTAATGAAGAGTCAGAAAGTGATTTAGAGTATAGTTTATAACTGTTTTAAAACAGTAGTTTACAGTATAAATAGTTTAATATAGCTAGATTTTTATATCACTTTTAGTTTCTTTAAAATTTCAGTTTAAAATATATATTTCATGGAACTTTTAGGTTTTTGTTACTTTAAATAAACAAGCTAATAGCTATGTGTCAATTTACAATTATTAATTATAATTTCTTATGTTTTTGCTTTCTATTTCTGAAAGTTTTTTATTACAGAATTAAGATATAAAAACAATATTTTAATAACATATTTAAAATATATATATACTTCCGTTCAGCTTAAAAATGTTAAATGTTAAAAATGTATCTCTAATTTAAAT
This sequence comes from Drosophila watanabei, assembly GCA_008042575.1. Classification (NCBI taxonomy): domain Eukaryota; kingdom Metazoa; phylum Arthropoda; class Insecta; order Diptera; family Drosophilidae; genus Drosophila; species Drosophila watanabei. The sequence continues at coordinate 36,274 of VNJS01010761.1, read as the reverse complement.
TGTTTAAGGGATAAAATAAAAGGGTTTGAAATTCTTATCGAATAATTACTACAATTTTACGTAGGTTTTAATCATTTTTATTTTCAATTTTATATTTGAGTGTAAGCTCACAAAGATATATCACATATCACATATCACGCGACAATGGGGCCAAGAACAACTATTGATTCATAATGGAAGTCACCTCAATGGCATTAAGTGTTTAAAAAATATCCTATGAGACATTTCCTATTAAACAAAGAAGAAATACGAATCAATTAAATATTTTTTATATTGTTAAGTTATTAATATTATTATATTAAATTAAATTTTTTTTAAGAAGATTAAAATGTTATAAAAAAAATATATGCAATAAAAATAAATAATCCCAATATATGTATCTCTACAAAAATTATAAATTTGTAAGTGTTGACAGCTAGTAAATGATAATTTCAATGCAACTAACAAAGAACTAAAAAAGTTTCTAGCTAAAGGTAAAGGTATTTTAAGCCATTCGAAAATACTTTAGAAATATTCACTTCTGAAAAAGATAGTTTTCGATAAAGATTAAGATAAACATTTCAACCTAGTAGCTTGCTTGTTGCCCACAAAATCAAAGCTGACAATTGACAATTGAAATTACAAAGCCATATGGCCATGTTCAAGTTTTGATTGATATCGGGACTCACCTCAATGCCATTGTAATGTAAGCTCCTCTTGCGCCGCAGCTCGATGTTGACGGATCTCTGCCTAGTGGCAGAAGCGGAGGCGGAGGCGTCCGCATCGATTAGCAGCCACAAGGTGGTCAAAACAATTAAAGCCAAACGACGATGCCGATTAGACCCAATTGCTATGTCGGCGGCGGCACTCATAACGATGCGTTGACGGTGACAACAGAAGTGGCCCGTGATTTTTTTCTGGCTGTATTGTTGTAATGCTCGAAGCTAATCGCTCTTTTTGGTTGCTGCAACAGCCAGACGATGCGACGAATGTTGCATAAATTGCAAATATATTTATTCCTCGGGGTGCGCTATTTCGAATTCAGCATTTTGCGTCATAATTTGTGGCCTCCTGTGTGTGCAGTTACATTTTGCGAGCGCTGGTCGACTCCCTAGCCCGATTTCTCGAGATACATATATGTATATAGTGGAGAAAAGTGAACGCGCGTGTTGCACCGGCAGTTAATTCAACTGTTTATGCACTAATTAATTGCCCAGGCATTGCATTACGAGTCATTTGTTGTTTGGGCCACTTTGGCTTTTTATTTCTCTCCTCACTCGCTGCTCTCTAGTTTACTATTTTTCCCTCTATCTCGGTTTTACTGCCACAGTTTGTTGCCTAAGTTCTTTCTTATTGATCTGAGAAGCACTCGAGATAAGGCTGAAGGGGCACTTTATTAGCTACGTTCACTGATATAGATATACATACAAATAGTATAATAATGCCAGTCTTTTGTTTTGCACATTTAAACGCACTTATTTTTATTTAAACGCCAGCGAACAATTAAGTAGCATACAGCACACACGGACACACACAACACACGGCTCCGGCTCCCATATAGATCATCGGCTGTGGAGCATAACGCTCTTCTGGTTCATATCCGAAATAAATGTTATATATATTATTTAACTACGCCATTCAAGTCCATAAATCATGCCGAAAATAAGCGAGCGTTTTGGACTATTTAATGCCTTAAATTCTGGCCGGAGGTCAGTGCGATCGATGGCCTTTCGAAGGATCTACCAGAGATCGATGGAGACCGCGTCGGAAAGGGGGAGCGACACAACCACTCGCGACGGCCGCGCTTTTGCGAATGAAATGGGAAAATCACGGAAAACTTGGAGCATAATACATTAACTTGGAGCACGATCGGCTGGCAGGCGCTTCGTTCTCGCTCGGCTTGGCTTTTCGGCGGCTGGGAGTTGTTGCTCGGCAGGCAAAACAAACTCATAAATATATGCTAATGAGCCAGAGCGCCGGAAGAGGAGAAGAAGAATGCCTCAACCGTTAAGACGGCGCAAAGGGCCCGAAAAGAAAAAGAATTAAAGATCTTGCAGAAGAAAAAACAACATTGGCAAAAACTGAGGCGATAAAGTGGAAAGAGGCAGACACTTGGCGATTGTTTTGTGGTCAAGTGCTTGAAAATGATGGAGCAGACGAAAACTTGACACTGATCATCAGCAAAAAAAAAAATAGAAGGAAGGCAGAGGAGTAGCAAGAATTATGCTGCATTTCCGCTACGAGTTTCGATGTTCTGCGGCCTGTGGCAGCAGGAAATCTTAAATCAGCGAATGCAAATCAGGGAGGCGCAAAAACAAACAAACCAAACGGACAGCCAATTGAAGTGATCAGCTTTTAATTGAGGCAATCAATGCCTGATGCAACGCCATGCGATGTCTTAATTAAAAAGGAGAAGCATTAGAATCAGAGAAGCTGCACTTTGCAGAGTTCTAACTTGTGGGGAAGTCGTACAAATAAATTTAAGAAGCATCAATTTTAAAGATCAATTTTTAAGATTCATGAATTTAAATACAAACTGTAACGGTTTGGTTTTTCAGTCGTTATATTTTCAATTTAATTTTAAGTATTATGGGTAGCACTGTTTTGGTCTAAAGCTATCGATAAATTATGGCATTGGCTATAGTTTTTTATACCAAATTTTATTCAATTAATGAAGTTTTAATATACGCTACTTTTATAAAAAAAACCTTTCATACGATATGCGAGTATAATAAAATTAGTTTCCTGACACGCTGAATAGTTTTAAATAGTTTGACAAAAACGTTTTTAGTAAGTTCACCGTTTAATCCAATTCTGAAACCAGTTGTATAACTGTTTTATTATTATCGATATAATTTGTAGGCCGTTAAAGTTTAAGATAGGATACTTTAAAATTATTCTAGCTTAACAAATCCTTTGTTTATTTCAATAGAGAACTTTATGTTTTGTTAATTTCAACGTGCTGATTTAAAATGTATATCCGTTTTTATAACAGTTTATTGGTGTGTGGCCGAACTTTTCCCGTTTTTCAACCCTGTTCATCGTTGTTTTATAACAGTATTATTAGGTCCACTGTTTTCACTAATTTGAAAATTTTAGTTTTTAAGTTATTCATTTTAACTTAACCGCTAAACACGGCGATATTAATTATTAAATTTTAAAACGGACTAAATAAATGTTTTACAAATGCCAGAATTTTTACAACATTTAAGGGTTGATTTACAATTTAAATTTGAACAAAAGCAATTACTTATATTTTTTGTAATACGTGTTTAAGCAACCTTAGAAACTAACTAATATATCTTGATCGCCCGGAACAAGCAACCGAAAGCAGATTAAAACGTTTGAAAAAGTCGTTATAAAAATATATTAAAATATTATCTTTCTTCTTTCTTTCTGTATTTTTTCTGCACCAAACGCAGTCCCTTTTAGTTTTCAGGGATAAGCTTGGCTCTGAAAATAATTTGCTAAAAATAAAACAAATAATATTAAACACCAATATCTACATCCAAATGCAAGAAATAAATTATATTAGGCTCAGAAGCTTATTAAAAAAAATGTAAATGTACCAATAATAACATAAGCCCAATTTTGTTTATCTAATGTTCTTACATTACAAACCCCGTTCAACTTCAGAAGAAAAGCGTTTAAATTTCCAATTATGAACGGGGCCATATATTTTTCACCGGTCTTTTTTGGAAGCACCTTAACTCTCGCTATATTTATTTAACAAGATAATATTATCGATTTCAGATTTTAAATCATTAATATTGAACATCTAATAAAATCAATTAAATGTATAAATGTCCGGTGTCATAAAATATACAAAAAATTATTCAATTGTGGCAGTGTGAGGTAAAAAATAAATAAAAACACATTACAAAAACAACTAAAATAACGGAAATTTTGCTTGGAAAAACACTATATTGCAACGCTTGAAAAAGTCGTTATAAAAATATATTCAAATATAATCTTTCTTCCAATCACCCCAGATTACGGTCACACTTTCTGTATTTTTTCTGCACCAAAAGCAGTGATGAGCTCTTGAATCAGCTAGACTGTGAAAATAATTAGCTAAAACTAAATAAAAATGATACCAATAGCTACATCCAAATGCAAGAAATAAATTATTATAGGGTCAGAAAATTATTTAAAATATTTTAAATGTACCATTATGTGCAATTTTGTTTATCTGACTAACTTATTTATTACAAGGTGGATTTATAAATTTCTGATATTAAATCATTACTATTGAACTTTGCGAATATATTACATATATTTTAATAAATTCAAATATGTATAGTATATACTACTATACTATGTATACTTTTATCCCGCAAAATATGAGCACAAAACGTGTTAATTGTGAAATTCATATGCTTCTCCCGTTTTAAATATGCTTGGTCATGGCAAATGCCAGGTTGTGTTGTTGTTCGGTGTCATAAAAAATACAACAAATTATTTAATTAAGTAAAAAAACAGCTAGAATAACGCTAATTTTGTTTGGAAAAAGGCTAAATTTTCCGCTAGCTGCTAGCTTACCAGATATAGCGGGCAAATGGCTAAGCTGGCAACGCTGGTCATTAGAGCTGGGATACTATCGATCGCGCCATTCGATAGTTTCGATGATTTCAAAGCAAAAATTCGATAGTATCGATAGTATAGTCATATTTACTTCAATTTTTTCCATATAAAGGTTTTTTGTTTTTTAAGCTATATACATAATAAAAAACGGTAAAAAAAAATCAAAATTATTCTTTCTTATCATTAACATAAATTATAAGGCAACTTCAACAGAGATCATAAAAATTCAGGTCATTTTTTATATAAAATTAAAAAAAATAAAAATTATTCTATCCAGGAATTTTTCTGCAAAAATAACAATACATATGTCCACATTATTCGCCTTAAGCGAAGCTCTGCCATTATTTATGACGAGTCCAGCCTTGCTGAACATACGTTCCGACTCAGTGGAGGTTGCGGGAACACATAAAAAATTTCGGCACCACCACCTTTCAATTTAAATTTAGCTAAAATGCGCTTTTATTAGAAAAGATATAATAATCAATTTTTTTTAATATCTCTTACCCAAATTCCGCAACCAAACCTCGTGTTTTGTTGTAATGTCAGTTGTCAGTGAAGTTCAAAAATGCCCAGCACCATCGATAGTGTCAAAAAACTATCGATGGTGGCTCAGAAAAGCAAAAATTCGATATATCGATAGTGCCATCGATAGTGTCCCAGCTCTAGCTCGCATCAAAATTCAAAATTCAAACTCAACTGCAGCTTGGCTTCGTTTCGCTCCGCTTCGTGCGATCAGATTTCGTCGAAGCACTCCCAATCTCAGCAACTTTTGATTTTTAAATTGTTCATAATTACCATCAAATCAGCTTCAGTTCACAAGCTACTTCATTTCGAAACAAAAAACACGCGTTTTGCAATATAACAAAAAACGCGATCAAAAAACAAGTGAAAAAAAGCGATCAAGCGTCTGCTGCTTTGTGTTACTAGTGTTTGTATAGTTAAAAAGAAAAGGAAACAATCAAAATGGTGGGCACAACTCTGAAAATGCGCGGCGATGAGGTGAGTTTTTACCTTTAATATTAACTTTTGCCAGAATCGGGATAGATATCATAGAAGAGTTAGAAAAGTAGCGGGTTCAACGACGCCATTGCAGCGTGGGCTAGGGGACAGCAAAAGAGAGAGTGAGAGAGGAGAGCGCGTGTGAAGAGGGGGGTGAAAAAAGTGCCGTTTATCTTGAGCTCATGTGTTGTTGTTATTGCTGGAACTCACGTTTTGGCGCAATTTCTAGTTACGGTACTTGCACCGCTAATTATTGTCCTCTACTTGCTTTCTTGTTCCTTGCAAATCTAGGAAGAGGTGAAACGACGATTAAGGTCTTGCGGTTCTTTTCTAAAAATGGCGGGGGCGTGGGTGATAGGTATAAAGATTTAATGTACTGTCTTGTAATATGGAAATTATATATGTACCCATAGAATTATCTTACAATATTTAGTCTATATTATAAATTCCCCATTTTTTCCCCCAGAACGCTTCGGAGAATATAAACCAAGTGCAAATAAAGAAACTGACAGCACCTTCGCAGGAGGTGAATACAAAACGTGCCGCTCTAGGCGACCTACAAAATCGTGGCTTAAACCGCGCCATTGCCGAGTGAGTTAATTTCTGGTCAAATCTCCACTTGGGTGTTATTGGAACTATTTTAATTTTATTAGAACCAAGGACCTTAAGCTAGCAAATGCTCTGCGAAATGCCAAGGCTCGCGTGGACACGCACTGGAAGAAGGAGCCGCTGGGCAGCAGCACTGCTAATGGAGCTGCTCCAAAGGCCACCGTTCTTTTGCGCTCGAATTCGGTTCGCAACCCACTTGCGGTGAAAACTGCTGCTGAACCCGCCAAGGGTAAGTCCTAATCTTGGTCCGGTTTTTATAGTATAGTATTATTAACATATTTTTGTGCAATCCCTTGAACCCCACAGCCAAGGCTAGCTCCAATGAAAACGTAAATGAGCCCACTTTAAAGCGTGAGGACAGCAATCTGTCCAAGAAATCGCTGACCAAGTTACGTGCCGCCTTGGCCAAGCCCGTGATGGGTGTTTCTGGGATTCGTCGGGAGCCCGTGGCAGCTGCTAAGAAGGAACCGGAAGCTAAGAAGGACGCGGGTGTGCTGGCCTTCCTCAAGGGTCCGGCTATCACCAGCTCAGCCAAAGCTCCTGCTGCTGCCACCACCACGGTGCCCACCGCGGCTTTGTCTCTGTCGACCAAGAGACTGGAAGGGGTCGAGGATATCGATGCAAATGACAAAGAGAACCTGGTTCTGGTCTCTGAATATGTGAACGATATCTATGACTATCTGTACCAGGTGGAGAAGGAGCAGCCCATCTTCAAGGATCACTTGGCGGGCCAGAAGGAGGTGTCGCACAAAATGCGAGCGGTGTTGATCGACTGGATCAACGAGGTTCACCTACAGTTCCACCTGGCCGCGGAGACCTTCCAGCTGGCGGTGGCCATCATAGATCGCTACCTGCAGGTGGTCAAGGACACGAAACGCACCTATCTGCAGTTGGTGGGCGTCACAGCCCTCTTTATAGCCACCAAGTACGAGGAGCTGTTCCCGCCGGCAATCGGAGATTTTGTCTTCATCACCGATGACACCTACACGGCCCGCCAGATCCGCCAGATGGAGCTGCAGATCTTCAAGGCCATCGACTGCAACTTGTCGCGTCCGCTGCCCATCCACTTCTTGCGTCGCTACTCGAAAGCTGCCGCCGCCGAGGACGAGCACCATGCCATGGCCAAGTACTTTATCGAATTGGCTTCCGTGGACTATGATCTTGCCAGCTACAGGCCCTCGGAGGTGGGTTGCGATCATTTTGCATACCAAAGTGTTGCAAAATCAAACATAACTTTTTCTTTAATTAGGTTGCCGCTGCCTCGCTGTTCTTGTCGCTGCATTTGCTGAATGGAAACTACCGGGCTGCCACGGGATTTAACGACCGGCATTGGACCGCCACTCTGTCCTTCTACTCGCGGTACTCGGCCGCCCATTTGCGTCCCATCACCAGGCAGATCGCGAAGCTGGCCCGGGACGCACCGCAGGCCAAGCTGAAGGCCATTTACAACAAATACCAGGGTAGCAAGTTCCAGAAGATTGCGCTCCGACCGGAGCTGAGCGGCCTGCTGCTGGACTCCATCATCGGCCTGCGGAAGTAGTCGTCTGAGAACCAGATGAGACGCCATAACACGCCAGACTACGTAGTTTAGTTTAATTTGTTTTCATTTTTAAATTTGTAGCGTATTCCGTATTCTGTTCATTTCGTGTTCGTTACAATTGTACCCGTAGTTGTAATCATCATCACCAACATCTCGTAATCAATCCTCAAATCATCGCAACTGCTGGAGTCCCCCAAACGCAGTATTCCCCCCGCTGCCAAGGGCTAGCTCCAGCACCTTTGCCCCCCGTGCACAAGTGGCTCGTGAGCTGGCCATTGGCAGCGATTCTTTCCGCCCGGAAAGACTGACTGGAAGCCGGAGACTGGACGCCCGCCTGTTCCTCCCGCTGGGACATTTTCTCAGTGGGGAGCGAGTGGCGGTGCGGTGGACACCGAGAGAGAGTGGGCAACGAGTTCATTTGCTGGCCGAACACATCGGCGTTGTCTCTCCAAGCACTATATTTTATATTTCAAGCAACTACACGTATTTGTATTTTTAGTGTTTAATTTCGATTAGAAATTGTTCGTTCTACGTTCTAAGAATAAATCCGAAAATTGTGCAAAATAATATTCACATAACTCCCAAAAATAACGATGAGACTAGATTATTTGTAATTTATATTATGTATTCCGGACATTTCATACAAAAAATGCATCATAATTTAGGTTTATCATTTACCTAGAACTAAGCAATAATAAGAAGCAGTTTTTTAACAAACTAAAATGTTTACGAAACTGTCTCTGATCCAATACATATAGCAAATAAAGTTTTGTGAATTTTATATGAAAATATGGGGATTTTTAAAATGATTTCTTTCGGCTGAACACATGGTTTGACAGCTGATGAGTGTGAGAAATTCTCCACACCCCGAACCGAAAAATCAGGACCAGGCAGAGACGACCCCTGCCAAGGGCAGAGTACCCTGTTTCTCTTTTTGTCCTTTCGCCTTATCAATCCTAAATACACAAGGCACACACATTCAGCTATACCTAGATATAATATAGACACCCTACGGGTAAGGTCATCTTTGCGATCGCAGGTCAGTTATGTACTCCTCAGCCGCTCTTTTCTCTTAGTTCCTCGTCACTTCTTTTGTGTGCCCTGTTCCATGGGCAACGGTAATTGTCCAACCACGTGTCTGTGTGTGTGCTACTGTCGCTGTCTGACTTTCGTGTGTATGCGTGTGGGTGTCTCTTTCTCTCTCTTTAATACCCATTAAACGAAGAATTTAAGGTATATCTTATAAGAATACATACCATATAAATTATAGGTTCTTTCCAATAACAATAAATTTTTCATTTGACATAATGACATTAGGTAATGCGTATCGCACTTACATAACGCTTAATCTATATAAAATTAAAAACGAGACTATTTTTACTTATTAAAAATTTAAATTAAAAATTAATTCATAATAAAAATACAAATTTTTGTATATTCAAATTTGACTTGATTTAAAATAAAATCTAATAATAAAACCACTGTTTATAGGGCATCACGTCGTCGAAACGTTCGTTCTGCTTTTGCTTGTGTTTCGCTTGTTCTCTTTGCTGAGCGCCTGTTCGAAATTTAAGTTTGACGGTTTTATGACTCTCATTAATTTCTGTTTTTGTACATCTCAAATAATTTCGACACTTTTACGGTCAAACAAATGTAATAAAAAGGAAAGTAATTTTTCTTTCCGCCCCCCTTTAGAGCTCCTCCCTTTTGGCACATTTTATGCTGACTGCCGGCGGCAATGGGCGTCATAAAATCTTCAGGCCGTATAATTTGGGTTTACTGTTTTTTTTGGGTCTTGGTTGTTGGGCCGCCGTTGCCGGTTTTTGTGTTTTTTTTTTTTTTATTTGGGGTTTCTTGCTCTCGTTTCTGACTTGCTGTTAACGAAATATGCACAACGCAGAGCACTTTGAAACCTTGGGTTCTTTATCCTGTTCCTTGCTCCTCGCTCCTTGGACTACAGCCAATCGTTCAGGTAGCACAGCGAGGGGTGGCTCATTTGCACAGGGGTCAGGGGGTTAAGCAAAGGGACGGGGATTGCAAACATCTGCTCTCCGGCTGGCGGATCAGCTGAGAGCCAGGACCAAGATTAGTTCAGGGAACTCCTGTCCAATTCTTAGTTAAGAGTAAGTACCTGAATCCTGAAATATGTAGCGGAAGGAAAGAAAGAGAGAAGTGGAGGAAGCTAGTTTATAGAAAAGCCAGTAATAGACTATTGACCAATTTTGCCTCATAATTCACATGACATTTATATGAAGGCATCGTCCCCATTCGGCGTTCCAACTTTTAGGAAAAGTTTAAAAAGATCAACGGTTTGGATATATTAGATAAACAAAATGATGCTGTTTCGTTCAACAAAATCGGAATCATCATAAACATTTACGCAACTTCCCAGCAATAAAGAAACATGTAAATCCGTGTAGAGTATAATTTAGTATCGTTTTTAATTCATCATCGTTTCACAATCATCCACAGACAGTATTTCGACTATTCTCGATTACAATATTTCAAATATTGATTACAATGTAAGTGTAGAAGAACAACGGGGGGGTTATCTATCGTTTGAGGAGGAACCGCACGGATATTTCGCTGAAATTCGAAACTGGATCCGACCAGGACTCGCCATCCAAATCCGACGCCTGCGCCTGCTCTCTCTCTCCCAAGATTTAGCGGCACGATGGCGCAGGACAACGGATCAGGTGGGTTTCCCGGCGGGAGACGCAGGAAAACATGAATGTGCAAAGGAGTTTTCTCTTGTTTTTTTGTTGTTGTATAATTTCTGTTTTTATCTTAAGCTTTAAGTTGTTAAATTTTTCTTGTTGATGACGCAGGACGCAGGGATGGCGGCGTTATTGATGCCATCTCAAAGATGTTCACTGCGCACGCGACTGCCTAATTGTTCTTCATGTAATTGCTGCTTAACCCTGGAAGGTGGACAAGAACTTGGAGACGATGTCCTTCAGCTTGGCATCGGACGCCTCGGAGATCTGGCCGTCCTTGGCAATGGTATCGAGCAGAGCCTGCTCAGAGGTCTTGATGTGCTGCAAGAACTCCTTCTCGAACTTGGTGATCTTGGCGGGATCCATCTTGTCCAGATGACCGCGCACACCGCAGTAGATGACAGCGACCTGGGAGCAAGCGAGGCATTAGAAGGCATTAGAAGTGTTTCGGCAAAAAGATTAAATTAAAATTGAAACCACATATTAACCCGACCCTTAGCTTATCCCATTGAATACGCACCTGATCCTCAATGGACATGGGCACATACTGTCCCTGCTTGAGGAGCTCAGTAAGGCGCACGCCACGGTTCAGCAGCTGCTGGGTGGCGGCATCCAGATCGGAACCGAACTGGGCGAAGGCGGCGACCTCACGGTACTGGGCCAACTCCAGCTTCATGGAGCCGGCGACCTGCTTCATGGCCTTGGTCTGGGCAGCGGAGCCCACACGGGACACGGACAGACCGACGTTGATGGCAGGGCGGATACCCTTGTAGAAGAGCTCAGTCTCCAAGAAGATCTGTCCATCGGTAATCGAGATGACGTTGGTTGGAATGTAGGCGGACACATCGCCAGCCTGGGTCTCGATCACGGGCAGAGCGGTCAGGGAGCCGCCGCCCATGGCGGGCGACATCTTGGCGGCACGCTCAAGCAGACGCGAATGCAGGTAGAACACATCACCGGGGTAGGCCTCACGACCTGGGGGACGACGCAGCAGCAGGGACATCTGACGATAGGCCACGGCCTGCTTCGACAAATCATCGTAGATGATCAGGGCGTGCTTGCCCTTGTCGCGGAAGTACTCGCCCATGGCGCAGCCAGAGTAGGGAGCCAAGTACTGCAGGGGAGCGGCATCGGAGGCGGTGGCAGACACAATCACGGAGTAACCCATGGCACCGGAGTCGGTCAGACGCTTCACAATCTGGGCGACAGTCGAACGCTTCTGGCCGATAGCGACGTAGATGCAGTACAGCTTCTTCGACTCATCCTGGGCCTCGTTGAAACGCTTCTGGTTGATGATGGTGTCGATGGCCAGAGCAGTCTTGCTGCAGGTTGAATAAGTAAATTATAAAGGGGGTTAGTCTTAGCTCAGCTCATCCCTCTTCTCGATAGAGTTGGCCAGTAAATCTTACCCAGTCTGACGATCGCCAATGATCAGCTCACGCTGACCACGGCCGATGGGCACCAGGGAGTCGACGGCCTTGATGCCGGTCTGCATGGGCTCGCGCACAGACACACGGGGGATGATGCCGGGGGCCTTGATGCCGACACGGAAACGATCCTTGGTGTTGATGGCGCCCTTGCCGTCAATGGCATTGCCCAGGGCATCAACGACGCGGCCCAGCAGCTCATCACCGACGGGGACGTCCACAATGGCGCCGGTACGCTTGACGATATCGCCCTGCTTGATGAGCTTATCGTTACCGAAGACCACCACACCGACGTTGTCGGGCTCCAAGTTGAGGGCCATGCCCTTCAGTCCGGACGAGAATTCCACCATCTCATCGGCCTGGATGTTGTTCAGGCCATAGACGCGAGCGATACCATCACCGATGCTCAGCACACGGCCGGTTTCCTCCAGGTCAGCCTTGGGGGCGACGCCCAGGATGCGCTCCTCCAAAATGTTGGAGATCTCGGCGCTGCGCTGCGAGCTGGCCACATGGAATTTGCGGGCAGCGAGGCTGGCGGCGGGATAAGCAGCCTTGCAGGCGGCCTGCAAAAAAGAGAGATGGAACAACAACATTAGATTATGTAAGGCACAACGTATTGGATAATCAAACTGCTGCATCTACCTGGAATCGCACCTGACCTCCCTGACCCACTCATCATTAATAAATCAAATGTCTCTTCGGCAGGGTATCTGGCTGTCGGAAACACCCCGCTTTTCACTCAATCCACCTTCACCACTTGCTTGGCCGCCGGACATAACCTCAAACTTGATCCCATGGGCCGCTCTCCCAATATCATAATTATGTAATCTGACCACAAAAACAAGGTATATGCAGCGCTTTTCACCTTCTAGTGCTTACAATTTAACCAAAAACTATACCATTCTTGGTAGCAAATTTCGGCCCTCACTGATTATGTAACCTGGCAACCAACCAATCTCGGGCGGCCGCTTTATAATTCGCCGCATTGCGTAACAAAGTTCTTGGCCAAAATACTGCAAAAATCAGCCATAACTTGTGAACTGAACAAACTAAAGGTGTTATCCATCTGTTTGTGAAACTTTAAGAGCACGCTGCACTATTTTTTCGCAAATACTTCGCCACCCATCGATCCGGTTATGTATGACATATTTTTTTTTTTACACTTTTTCGGTGCTATTTTTTTGATTAAATTCGCTGGTTTATACCTGAGTGGCAGCCTTGGGCAGGTTGCGGGCGACCGAGGACGCCAGGCGGGCAGAAATCATCGACATCTTAATGGGTTTTAACTTTTCGCCGCGGAAGTAATTGGACAATTCCTCACCGACTTCCTTTTTTCACAAAGATGGTCGCAAGTGTGCCCACCCCAAAATCTAGCCGAAAGAGCCTAAAAAATACCTTAAGTTTCGGGAATATTAAAGATTTCTTAACGAGAAGGTGGCGGGCACACTGTTTAACGTAACGTAATTAAGCAATTTGAAGTCCAGCGGTGCCAGTTTAGCTATTTTCCCACTATATCTGGATGTTTTTAGAAGTAAAATACGATATTATTTGTAAACTAGCAGCTAGCGGCAAATATAGTTTTTTTTCCAAGCTAAATTTCTCTTTATTTGAGCTACTTTTGTAAATGTATTGTAAAGTGTAAAGCTCCCTTTCGTAAATGACAATTTTAACGCTTTCTTGTGAAGTTGAACGAATCATAGCCTGACAACACTGGTGAAGTCACAGGTGTTACCAAGTGTGACGAAAAAATTATGCGTTTTTTGAACTGTGGATAACTTTGATGACAAAGGTGGGAAACATTGCTGAACTAAAAACGTAATCCAACAATTTGTAAACTGGAAAACATTCCACCGTTTTAAACGATAGGTCGATGGTAGAAAGTGTCACCATAATAACTATAAAGGTAAAAACTTTGCATGGGGACTGAGTCAAATTAAATAGCGTAAGAGAATCAAAACGTAATCGTAACGTAACGTAAGGACTTGGCAGTGTTGAAAAACAGCTTATGGTCCCCTTAGTTGTGGCAGTCTATATGAAATATTTTTTTTGGTCAATTAAAACTTTAAAATTAATATTGCAATTTTAATGATATAACACATTTTAAAATTATTAAAAATTGGGTAAAATGTAAATGTTGTTTTTGACCTTTGCTATATCTATACAGTCTTTTAAAAATGTTATTTTCTGAATGTAAAATCAATTTAATTTTTATTGCTCATCCGCCATGTAGGACCCATCATGGGGATGTGATGTAATTTAATTGTTTACTTTACGTCTTTATTTCATTGCCAGAGAATTGTAATTGGAAACGTTTTGCGAAACGCGCCGATTTATTAAAACGGTCTGTTCATTTTGGAGACTTTGGAGCGTTTCATTGTTGCGCCGCCTCAATCTCGCCCGCTCTCAGCCAGCGCTTCGTGCGCTTACCCGAGCGCAGACGAACCCAAGAGAGCGGGCTAAAAAAAGGACTTAACCTTCGCCGCTTTGTGGATTTAAACTATGCCTTGTGGACTGTGGACTTTGTGGGTCCGAATTCAAATGCGCGCGCAAGTTTAAAAGATTCAGTTATTTCACGCAGCTTCACTTCATCTCGTCGGCGCTTCAGTCTGAGCTTGTGCGGTCCTGTGAACACAACGCGGCGGTATAACGGAACGGATAACGGGACTACACCGAACGCTGGCTGTCAAATGTAGGAGAAAATTGCATGTGCCATTTAAGTGAGTTTCTGTGCGATTTGCTGGGCGGTTTTCATCGCCGTCAGCCGCCAGCTGGTGCCAGCGGGGCCAGAAAGTAAAAAATCATCGAATTTCTGGCCACGTGTTATATGGGCCGAAATTCGGTTCTTTGCTAAATCAACGTTTATTATGCAAATTAACACAACAACAGCAACGGGGACTTGGGCCAGCATCCAATCTCCAAAAAACATATAAAAAGGAAACTCTGAAACTGGAAGCGCTCCTTAGCGATTCTTCTTCTGTGTTTTGTTGCTGCTCCTTCTGCTGCTTCTGCTGCACGCAGACAATGACAGAAATTTGTCATCACACACACACAGCCTCATACGCACAGAGAGCGTAGAACAAAGGCAACGGGAAAAAGATAAATACGCGAAGGGAGTGCGAGCGGGAGAGTAGATGGCATGGGAGTGAGAGAGAGAGCAGACCAGCAGCAGTCCGTCTCACTCACGCACTTGACTGAACATTAAACTCGCATTTTTTTATGTGAGCGCATGGAGATTTTAGAGGCCTGCTGGTTCTTACTGCTGCTCCTGGTGGCATCCTGGCATCCTTGCCGGTCGCCGCACAGCGTCGGCATCTGTATGCCTCCCCCTTCTCATCATCTGTAGAATCCGCATTCGCATACGCATACGCATCCGCCATCCGCCATCCGCAATTTTTGACAGCTGTCAGCGTGTTTCGTACGGACGTGTGTGAGTGTGCTTTGTGTGTGTCGGTGTGGCTGGCACAGTTATTTCCACTTGGGCGGCAAGGTCAGCGCGACATGCAAATTGAAAACAGCAAAAAACAAAGGCAGAGGCATGCCCAACTACAACGGCAAAATCAACGGTATCCACAATAACAGGCAGCATCACCTACAACAGCAGCAAGAGCAACAAAAACAACAACAACAATAGCAACGGCAACAACAACTAACGAAAATGTTTGAGAAATATGTCGCCACATATGTGCGCGCGTGTGAGCAAGTGAAATTAAAATTCCCGCATGCCTAATGAATTCGCCCCGCTCGTTCGCCGTCCCTCTCCCACAGCCGTTATGTGTGTGCGAAAGCGAATGCGTGTGCTTGTGTGTGTGCGTGTGTGTCGCTAACTTCGGAATGACAAAAACAACAAGAGCCACAACGATATAGCAGCTACAACTAAAACAATGGTTTGCTAAGCTGCTCGAGTGAGTGAAAAAAAAGTAAAGTAAGCAAGAAAGAAAGGAGAGCCAAAGAGCGAGAGAGCAAGAGCGTCCGAGAGGCTGAGGAGACATCGGAACGAAAGCAAAAGTGAAACTTGCAGCGAAGAAAGGTAAGTGGGAAGAGTTGCCCCGAAAAAGTATGCTATACAAACGAGAAGCACAAACTTAAACTGTAAATCAGTCGAGAAATCGAGTTTTTGAGAATTTTAAGTAATATATTTATATATTTTCATCCTTGTGCAGATTTCGTGCTTCGATTAAGATTAAGTTTTAAAAATGCGTATACGCAATGTCTTTATTATAAGCTTAAACATGATTTGCTACTTAAAAAGCAAGATTATTGTATTATTGTGTAAATTCTAAAGAAAAATAAATTGGTAATGTTAAAGCTACTCTATTTTTCTTTAACTGCTTCTTATTTCAATCTTTTGTCATGACGTATACGTAATAAAATTTAAAGATTAAAAAATTTTCTGTTTTATTTATTATACAACTGCTTATTTCGGGGGAATTATATAACCCTGTAGCCCTCACTGAATTGCTGTAATTTCTCTTCTCCATCTTGCAACTGACATCAACTGTTTTCCCATTCATCAAAACCAAAAGTTGAAAGTGCAAAACCCTAAACCAACACACACACAAAAATGCAAATTTAGTCGAATCAAATTGCAATTGCGGCTGCCACAAACAAACACGGAAACGAAACCAACACACAAGCAAAACTTTAATAATATGAATAAATGGAATATGCTGCCATAATCTAAAGGATGAGGAGCTTTATGCACTATCTGGACTTCGGTAAATTCCCAAGCACTCCAAGCCAATCGAAATCATGTTGACAAAATATCAAAAGCATTCTACACAGGGAGAAAATACAGCAGTTCCAACACAATAATTCCAAAGAAAACTTTGCTCTATCTCTTAAAATATTCATGCAGTCACATTAATAAGAACCGAAGGTAAGGGAGCACTGTCAAAGGATGCAAAATATATAAAATATATACTATTGATTCAATACAAATATAAGAAAACTCAAACCATCTCATAGTTTCTTTTCATGTTCAGCAAAATTGTTGTTTATTTTCCAATTGCTCAATGCAATTTGAAATAATCCCCAATTGATGACCAATTTTCTTGATTTTGTCTAAGCAAAAGAAAATAATAAAAAACAAGAAAAAAGAAAAGTTTATCGATTACAAGTTATGGTCTTATGGTTTTCGAACTCTCTCTTTGAATATACAATATATAGAAATAAAGTCATTACCATCTGGGGCGAGGGCTCCGGCTGGGGCCGGGGGTTCCCCCCCGAAAAAGGAAAACCAATTAAAATTATTTGTGGCGTCAAAGGCGAATGGCAAAGAATGCGGTGAGGCGAAATGGAAACGAAGCGAAATGGAAACGAAACGAAATGAAATGGAGAGATGTGAATGGGCCCTCAGCTTCCTCGTAAATAATGCGGGCATTAGAAAGGACTCTCGCAGCACCCATCACCCACCACCCAGCATCACTCGACACCGGGTGTCCTTCGCCGCCCCCGAGCCGCCTGCCGACTGTTTTGTGAGCCAACTTCTTTTTGGCCCATTGCAGCGGGGCATAAAAATGTTAATTTATGTTCGCTGCGCCTCACAGTTTGCATACTTGCTGCTGGTCCTGGGTGCTCATTTTCGTTTCGGGCAACAATTTTTCGTTGAACACATAAAAAAGATTTCTGTGCTTCGAGTTTTCTCTTTTTATTTATTTTCATTTTTTTTTTCGGCAGATAAACTGTTTTTCTCCTTTGGTGTTGCCATTGCTGCTGCTTTGAATGGAACGTGACTGTGTCCCGAAATATGCGAAACAGTTGCCAGGCCCCGGGTTTTCCGGTATTCCCCCCTCGGGGTCCGAGAATCCGAATCCAAGCACGATCCCCTTCTCTAGCGAAGTGGCGTTATAGAGAGGCAAAGGATATTTTGGCTGCAGCACAATTAACAAGCTGGCATTAATGTGGAAAAAAGGATTCCACGCCGATTTTCGTGCGATTCTCGGGGGCAAGATTGCAAGGCATGCGTGCGTGAACATTTAATTAAAGCGACTTATTAAGTATGTAAATTTCCGCAAATGATTAATTTGCATATTTATGAGACTAAAATGAGCAGGATAGAGGGGGGCAGCGTCAGACAACTAAAACGACAACAACAAAAGACGTCGGCAACTGTCAATAATAATCAGGCGGGAACGTGGAAGCGGGGATGGTTGAGATGGTGGCATGGTAGAAGGGCTTGGAGATGGCCAACAAGAAGAGGGAAAGAAAGGATGGCAAAACAACGACGGCTGTAATAACAATTTGAAATTGAAATTATGAATTTAACATGACGGCAAACGATGCGCGCAAGTTTTATGGCTTTTAACTGCAGCTTAAGGAGTTTACTTACGCCGGCTAATTATGCGTAAGACGAAACGCGACAAACATCATGAAGGAACATCGTCTTGAGGGTGGATTCTCCATGGAGATGTCCTGGCAACTCTGACAAAAATCAGCAGGCAGCAGCTGCTCAAGTTACACAGAGTGTATCCTTGCTTAAGATTCTTAGACAAGTTGTAAAAAGATCAATTAAAGTTATATTTGAGGATGAGGAATATAAGTCTCTCTTTTTAAATTTTCTTTAATTTTAGCAGAGGGAGAAAAAAACGTAAAACTAAGCTTCATTTTAATTGCTTTTAATATCCTTTTTTTTTGTTAGAGGCTTGCAAAAGTTTCCCTAAAGCGTATCAATCATGTCACGGGACAGAGTCGGTTTCCCCACCCTTCAAGTACCTTGCTGTTTTGCCCAAACACTCTCCTGTGGCCACTAATTAATCATAGAGCAGTGGCGACGCACTCGCGCTGCTCTCCTCGTCGTCGTATTCCAATTAAGTGCATTTCTTCGTTTTTACCTTTCCCACAGCTACACCTTTACAGCGTCTGTAATCACTGAGAAAATGCATTAAAAATTGCCACAAAATAAATTGAAAGTTATACAAAAAGTTGGTAAAAACTTACAGTTAGAAAAGGTATTAGATCTTTCTTTAAACTGATTTTTAGGTTTTGTTCCTTATGTTACAACAAATCCATATTTGACATTACATTTTGCATTTCTCTCAGTGTTCAAGGATGCTGCGACGTGCTCCAATTAGCGTGGATGGCCACGTTGGAGCAGCCCCTTCCTTTCGTGCCATTTCCCCTTCATCAGCCACTGAAAAGTAGGTTCTCAACGCCCTGGCCATGTCAATTGGTTTCTCCATTCCGGGTCCGAAATTCCGGACCTACGTAAAACCCACACATACACAAGCACACCTGAAAGCGTGGCCGCTTTGCGTGTCAATCAATGGCAATAACGAAAAACAGCTTCAAACGAGAAGTGAGTCGCTCTCCTCACCGCCTCCTGTTGGCCACTAATTCTTATTGGACGTCACACTCGACAGCATTTCACATTTTTGCCATCAGTTTTTTCCATCATTTTCGCACTTTAAGCCTCTTACGCAACCTTCGCTGGCTGTGTATGTGTGTGCCTAATTAAAATTCCCCCCAAACCTCACTTTCCGGTTCCTCGCCATCGCCATCGCCATCGTCCTCGTCATCATTCTGCGATTCTGTGAAAGTCAACAATTTTTAATTTGCCAAACAAACTGTATATAATTAATTAAAGTTTAACGTGGGCGTCACAAATGAAAAAGTAGCCTTATAAGTGCCTTCCTCAGCCCCTGCTTCCTGCTTCCTTTTTACCAACGGAGGAACCCTTCCATATCTTTCAACAATGCTCCTTCGTCCTTTGTTTTTGTTGTTGTTGTTGCTGTTGTTGTTGTCTGCTGCTGCTTCTGCATTCTCATTTTGTTTTAATATGCAAAGTCAACAACATTCTGTGTCAGCCGAAGGGCAAAATCAACAGGACTATACTATGTTCAGGGGGGGGGGGGGGTGGTTCAGCAGGGAGTGTTGATGGGCGGAGTGTGCCAGAGATGGCGGCAGGCAGGACAGGACAGGCGGAACAGTTGACTGCCCAGTGGCCGCATTAGCCAAAGGAGACGAAACGAGACTCGTGAGGATGGATGTCAACTGGCCAACTGACCAGTCTAATGGACCAGATGCGTCCTTGTGTGCACACTGAGCGAGAAATAGGCCATCGTTGGAGTAGTTGCTTTTGGAAAAGTGTGTTACTTGGAAGAGCTAAATCTTTACTGTTTGTGAAATATACTATTTTTTGTAGCGATATAATGATTTTATATTTTATAATTCCTGGTAGCTTTCCTTTTTTTTGGTTTTTGTAAACTAAGTCGTAATAAATCCTAGTTAGTGTTTTTAATGTAATTATTATTGTATTTTCCAAATAAATATTGAATAAAAAGTAATGTTAAATAGTTAAATAAATAGTACTTTATTATTCTAAAATATTATTTACAGATCTTTATTGTTCTTTTTAATATACAGGTTTTTGCAACTATAAATAAAACTTTAAAATTCCTATTTTGCTCATATTTTTCTTAACTTTCTTGTTTAAAAAATCTAAAACTTGTTATTTGTAGCTATATTTTTTTCTATGTACTATTAGTCTGCTTGTAGCTTTGCTCGAAATATGCGTAGAGAAATGTGTGTAGATGCAATTGGCATAACTGCTCCTGCCAACTATGTGTACAGGTGTAAACAGGCATGAAATCCCTTCAACTACAAAGCAAGGGGTTTTAGCTTTACACAAAAATATAGTTTTGGCCTCTTATTTCACTGGGATCTTTTATAAAATATATTTGTATTATTTATTCAAAATACCTTTGTGTGGTCTTAGTTTCAGTATTTCTTATGTATAGAAACTTTAGAATCCAATTAAAAGCCTTACTTAAGGCTAATGTAAAAGTATTCTTTGCATCTTTGCGCATGGCTTGAGCTGTAGGTAATAATTCCTGACCTCAATTTTAGATATTTACATCATCAGCATGTCTAGTTGGGAAAACATTCACGCCTTTTGCTGCTCAAGTGATTTGCATTCATTCGATTGCGTTGAATTGAAAATTGAATTTACCGCAAAATTTGCTTAATCTTACACATACGCACCCGCAAACTAACACGCACACACCTCCAACGATGAGTGTGGCTTTCGAGTGGGTGGTTTTTGGGGGCGTTTTGCGTTGGGCGGTTTTCGTGGGCGGCCATATGGCAATTGCATCAGCATCAGCATCGGAGCTGGGTTCGTGTCATTGACGGTTTGCCGTCAATCAGTTGTCGTTATCATTGGCATTGTTCTGGCGATGTTGTTGTTGTTGTTGATGTTGTCGATTCCCCAGCGATGCGTCTGTACATACATACATGTGTATGCCATGTATTTGCAATTGTATCTTCGACTGCATTATGACAAAGACAATATGTAAATAAGCTTTTAATTGGTTTGTAATTATTATTACTGCGGCTGTTGTGCCGTTGCCCATTTGTTGTTGATTTCAAGTGGTCGTAGGCGTGTGCCCACAGTCCCGAAAACAGCCCTTCGATATTGGTTTAATAATTTGTGTATTAATTGCAACCAAAAACGAATCGAAACCTTTATATTTTTTGTCGTTAATTATAATGCTTGATTTGCTCGTGTTTTTAGTGCGGCTGAGTGTCCTTAAACCAAAAATAAATGTGATTATTGGATTAAGCGAATGACCCTTTTTATCGAAAATAATTATCTCAATTATTTAATAGTAATTGTGCAGCTTAAGGTTATCAAAATGAATGTAAATTTCGCATCAATTTGGCTTAATAATATATTTGACCCCATTTTAATTATAAATATATATTTGTTTCTCATATTAAGAGATTACTCTTGGTTATAAACCGTATCTCGATTAATTATAAGACTTCAATTTGCCATATCATGCGACATAACATTAATTTATTTTTGTCGAAAGGTACATAAAAGTTAATAGACATTAATTAATGCTTTTACCGCCAACAGAAGCCATTAAGACTGCATCTTGCCCCAGAAGCTTAAAAATGTTTAAGCCGCAGCGCAAAACTTTATCGATCATTTCGGCGTTAATTAATGGACCAACAATATTCTCGTGCCAATCTTGGGGTACAGTTTTTTGTTTTGTTTATTTTTATTTTTTTCAAAAAGCTCGTTACGCAGTTTCGGTCATTAATTTCTTCCCGCTCTCCCTCTCTATCACACACACACACACACGCATAAATTTCCAATTAAATTGTATATATCGCGGGGAGAACGATGCACTATGGGGAATTTGACCACTTTTTTTGGCCAAAACCCATTTTCTGAAAGTCGGAAAATTCAAAAAAATTTACTTTCGACTCGCCGCCAGATCGCGATTCGTTTTGCGACATTTGCCATTTGCGATTGCGATTGCGACCGCCATTGCCATTCCCATTGCCATTTGAATTTGTTTGCGGTCGACGTGAGGCTCGTAAAAAAGGCAAAAACGCATAAAATGCAAAAAGCAAAAGCTGCGTAAAATTGAGCTCAGAACACGGACCGCGCACGGGTAGGGGAGCGGGGGGAAACAAATCAAATCACGTGCAGTTTGAAAGTTTGAAAAACTCTGAAGCTGACTAAAATGCTTGTGTGCGTGTGTGTGCCGATGTAGATAGAGGAGAGCCAAGAGTCTGTCTGTCCTCTCTGACTCTCAGTTTTTCTGGCTTTCTGCTTTCCCGACTTTCCAACTCTCGGCAGCTGTGTGACGCACACACAAGCCACCAAGCCACTGTGGGCCCTCAACTGAACTTTGAAAACTGGTTGGTTCCGTTGGTTTCGTTGGCCTCAATGCAATCACAATAAAAACCGCACGCATACGCACAATTTTCATTATAATAAAACTGCGCATAAATATCTAAATGAGCAATAAAAATGTTTTATGTGCAATGCGACGGCGACGATTCTACGACTCTACGACATCGACACCGCCTATGAAGTGGGAGAAAAGCATAAAATCAGCAGCAGCAGCAGCAGCAGCTGCCAGGACCACAGGAAAAAGGATATGCCAGATAGCAAAGGACACTCACTCGCCCACACTCACACACACATACGGCTGTGATTGGCAGGCAGCTTCCCAGATATCGAACGAGAGCTCCCCAAAAACTTGACCTTACTCCAACTTTGACTCTGACACTTTTCACTCGATATGCGTTTCGTAATTTACAACACAAATATCCATTGGCTACATGCAGCATACCTTTGAGTAAATATTAGGGTGTATCTGGTTGACAACGGAATGTAATCTAAATAAATATGAAATATTTAAGCCAAGGGAAAGGTGAAATAAGTTTCCTCAGGCCTCAAACTTTTTTAAAGAGTTACTTTTAGCATACAGATATAACTTCATCTCATTTTTTTCCAAATTGACACTGCTACACCCTACTTAACATATTTGCATGAAAATTTCCAAATTTTTGGCCGTGTCATAAAGTTTTTAAAAGCAATGACAGCCAAAACAAACTGTCTGGGCCAGCAGCAGCAGCAGCAGCAGCAGCACGGGGATCGATGGCGAATTTTGAGGCATTACATATGCCTGAAATATTTAAAAGCATCTGCGTGTGAAGGGTGGCCGTGTGTGCGGCACTATGTATAATAAAAACAAAATATTAAAATGTCGGAAAATATTTCCTTTTAGCTGATAGAAATAAACATTTTTGGAGTGTGCTCATGTATTGAACGATAAAATGGCAGTCGAACTGCCAAAAAGCAAATTGACAGGCGGCCGACGATGAAATTGATGCAAACGGTTGTCTCAACGTTTTATCCATAAAGTCCATGAATATCGAAGGTTGTTGTAGGCTGAAAGGCTTTTCAGGTAAATATTTATACACAATATACATGCCTGATCTGTGTGGCAGTATCTTTAAACTTTCATCGGGCTTATTTTCACCCGTTTTCCGTCTCAATTTTCAGCTCTTTGGAGTTTCGCATATATAAATGCTATTAAATGCTATTACTCTGCTCATTCCCTTTGTGCATATATGTACATATATATCTATCGCCATGCTGTGAAAGATGAAATTTTTGCCAACGCTTAATTTGCCAGCCTTTGTGCGTGCGAAGTAAATTGCCAGACAGTTGATTAATGCATTTTATGGACAGGTGGCATGCGGCAGCCTCCGAATGAAACGGATTACTTAATGACCGCGCCGACGACGGGGCGTATGCGTAACGTTAATGAAATTTCATGCAAGTGCTTGTGCATGGCATGCGAAAAAATGTTAATTTGCATTGCAATAAGAAACTTGTAAGCGCGCTTCCAAGCAAACTGCACAACAATGCCAACAAATTGAGATGTCAGTAAGGGGGGGGGCAGTGGGCGTGGCGAGTGTGTGTACTCGTTGTATTAAAACAATTTGCTCTTTGTGTGCGAGCAGCGGAAAAGCAATGGCATGGACGGATGGATGGTCCGAGGTCGGAGGTCAGCGGCGCACAGACCGCTGCGAGGCGCGCTAAATAACTGAAGGAAACACTGGCCCATGGCAGTCGTCATAGGCAGTGCGGCCTGTCAGTTTCAGGCGGCGGCGGCTGCCTGTTGTCGCAGTTGTTGTTGCCCGGCGGCCATGTAAAAATATGGCACACGTTGCGTATACGTCACAAGCACGCACACATGCACGCTACCGAGCGAGAACAGCGAGCAGCAAGCAAACCAGCATGCACAGAGCGAAAATCTGGCACTGAACGTATTATATAAATAGAAGGAAGTGTATGAAACGAATAGAAAAGTTGAAAAATATATAAAATTAAGGGAAATATAAAATATAATATATAATAATAAAGCTTAAAATCATAAGTTTGCCCTCCAATTAGTAACAGTTGCTTCTCCCAGTGCATGTACTGCCGAGATGTGAAAAATGTTGGCAGCTCCGGGGGAAATTGAGAAACTGACGGGGGAGCCCAGAGCCCAGAGAATGAAAATGGAAAACAGGAGCAGCAGCAGCAGCAGCAGCACCAGCGTCAGAAGAGGAAATGTCCTGAGTGAATGAGTCCGTTTTGGGGTGAGTGTGAGTGTGTGTGAGTGTGTGCGAAAGCTGGTGGTGCTCGTGTATGTTTAAGTGTGCCTGGATGTGCGTATGTGAGGGGAGAAGGTGGTACTGGTGGTGGATACGTAGGTGGGCCAACGACATGAGCCGTGACGTTAGGCTCATTTATTTATTATTTCCTCAGATTGAAGCACTATCAATAACCAAGTGCAAACAAGGCGAGAAGAATCCAGCACAAGCACACACACGCGCGCCGGATTCTGGCACTGTGAATTTGTGGGGAGCATCAGCTGGATGCTGGGGGAACGTATTTTGGGGTTTGGTTTTATCAACTTTACAGCCTAACTGGTGGCGGGGCTTGTTTATAGATCCATTCTGGGCAATCTGAGAGCATCTGGAGACGCATAAACATGGATATTCGGTTAACAACTTGATTGAGTTCCGTTTCGCCTCAGTTTTCTGCAACGTTACCCCTTTCATATTTGGTCATTCACATACAAGATGGCTTTCAGTGGAAATCTAACGAAAAATTATATAGAAATGTTAAATATACTTCGGAAAAGCTTGAATAAGACGCTTACAAATTGAACCGGAAATTAAAGCATGGACTTTTAAAATATGATACTTGAGAGCAATTGCCTGTTTGTGTAATTATCATTTGTAATTTAATGACCTATACAACCGGAAATAAATCGAAAATTCGTTTTTTTTTTTGTGTTGTCCCGAAAATTCTTACACCGGATTTCCCGTTCAAACAGGGTAATTTTCCGCCTTCTGCCCAACTCGTTCGCCTTTGTTATCTCTGCTGAACTGTTTGCATAAATCAAAACTCTTTTCATTTCCCGCCCCGGCTCCTGTATACACGCTTTCCCATGTGTGCCATTCATTTAGTTGTGCATTCACTTTCTTTTTTTTGTCATACATATATGTATATATATATCTCGTTTTGGGAAGGCCGGAACCATGATTTAGTGCCGCAACTAGCTGCTGGCTGGGCCAGGCTTAATGATGTCAATCGGCGCGTGCTTTGGCTTTAAACTAAGGCCGCATATTTGCCAAGTTTATTTGGCCAGAAAAAACAGAAATGGGGGCCCGCACACACATTCATCATAAATGTGGATGAGATACGAGCCCCTGAGAGAGACGGGGCGAGGCTGAGGCTGAGGTTGAGCGAAAGGTAACATGGAAAAGCAATCGACGGGCAAGGGGGCGCATATTTCACGACCCATCTCCAAAAAAGGTTCACAAGTGCGCTGATATGCGAAGAGATGCTTGCCAAAAAATTACATGGACCATTGGTCAGCGGCAGCATCAGCGCAGCAACATCAACGAGCGACCAGTAACGTGGCCCGCAGCAACCCTTAAACAACATGCCGCATCCCCCGACTCCCTTTCACGTCCACACACTCACTCGTATATTCATATACGGGGAAAAAAGCAACAAAAAAAAAAAACACCTTTGATGTATGTAATTTTGTTACCATTTTTTATGCCTCCCATTCCAATGGCATTTTGTTGTTTTGTTTCGTCCACTTTTTGGCCATAATGCAGAGCCGCCGCCTCCTCTCTGCGGGTGTCTACAGCTGTGGTGAACAAAGTAGTTTAGCACTTAACAGACAACTAAGATGTGGTCATTTCCATTTGTCTGTCGGTCTTTGGGGAACTTTAAGGGCCATAAGAGAAAGGGCAGACTGGTAGCCAAAACAATTTACATTTGTTTTATAACTTGGCCATACCTACTTGCTGTGGCTTTTCAAGGTTTAACTACAGATATGGGGAGAGTATTGTTAGTTTTTATAGATTTTTACATCTTTGTCCTAAAAATATGCAACACTTTTACTGTTATTAATTGCCTGCGTTTTAATAGTAATGCAGATTTTAATGCAAGAAAATGGGGGAACAAAATTATTACTTATTATATATATTTTTAAAAAGTTAAAAGTTAAAGAATAAGTTTACCCTGCAATTTTATTTTATTTCATACTTTTAGACAACCTTTTCAGTGAATTTAAAACACGAATACCTTCCACATCCTGCAAATTCCACTAATATTTTGGCCATAACTGTAGGAGAATGTCTGTGTGTCCCTCTGCGAGTGTGCGCCGCTCTGTGTGTTTGTGTGTGTGTGTGTCTGTGACACAGAAAGCCAGTTGTGCGAGGTGCGAAGCTGTGACGTAAGCAGAGAGCCAAAGCAGCGGAGCACTGGCCATCAAATTGGGTTACCCAAAAAAAAAAAAAACAGAAACGGAAAAAATAAAACGAAATGCTGAGCGAGAAAAGGACTGCGGGATGATATATTTTTTTCTCAGTGGCTCCCGCCGCCACAAGGGAAATGAGATTTGCGCCTCAGAGCGGCAACGTGTCAGTTTCAAAAGCGGAGGAGTGAAAGAAAAAAAAAATCAGCGAAGGATTAAGGATAACAGCGGGCTAGCTGGCGAGCTGAACTGAATTTTATATTGGCGAGCATATAAACAGCTATGTATAGTATGTATATTGGGGCCAAAGTCCAGGTGATTGATTTGATTGGCAGCAATTGCTGCTTGACATTCATGTTCCTCGGCCATAAATACTTTGGCCGACATCGGCACTACACGAGTATATAGGCAATATGAACTAATTGGCCATCAACAGAATGGAAAGTTGGAAACTTTTGACGCCGTTCGCAAACTTCAGACGAAGATGAAGTTGTTTATTGACTTTTTTTCCCCACAGATAGGCGAGTGAATTTGCTTTGGGACTAATTGAATTATGGCTATCCTGGCGCTGTTCCTGCCGTTTCGAAAATTGTCATCGGCTGACAGTCGGCCATCGAATAATTATCGCGCAGTAGACAATTTTCCAGCAGGGGACACAACGCACTTTGACCTTCGCTCCCAAGGAGCAGAAGCTTAATTACATTGAACTAAATTCTGAGAGGAGCATGGCATGGCTTGGCGCACACAGTCCGCTTAATAAGTATTCGCCAGGCGACAGCAGCGACTGGCAGAGCGATTGGCGCAATTCCCACAAGCTGACAAACTCATCAAAAATTTCACAGCCACTTGGGAAGGCAGAAAAGCGCAAAATTTTTATTGTGTTTTCATTAGAGGCGCGCAAATGGTCAAAAGCGTGCACTTGCAAAAATTATTTGGCATTTGGCATAGAATTTATAGAAAATATCTTAAGATTTGTACAATTAATTAATTTTAGTTTTAGAAACATTTAGAAAAATAAATAAAATGTAAAATTATTATTTAACCCAATTATAACTTATGCTACTCTTAATTGAAGTTAAAATAATAAACTTGAGGATAATTTTTCAAATGTTTTTGTACTTAATAGGTTAAAACTTGTAAGTTTTTAAAAGTTTGCTATATATATCGTAACAAAACAATGTTAATAGAACCAAATAAATGATTGCTGGTTATTTTTCCGAGTGCATTGAGTTAAGGAAAGCAAACCGCCATCGCCTAGGACACTCTTAAGGGGCGTGACCAGCCGGGGGAGTGGACGGTGTGGGCGGTGGAAACTTTGAACAACTCTGACCAAACACCCAGACACGCGCGAGAAATGGGCATAAGCAATGAAACAGGAGGAGGAGGAGGACAAAGAGGAGGAGGCAGAGCTCCTGCTCGATTTGGAGCTGGAGAGGCAGGATGGCGCGAAGGAACCTAATGAACAAATGAACAACACACAGATACAGATGTGTATCTCTGTTTGCATATATATATGTACTTGTACCCTGTACATAGTTACATACAGACGGCCGGGCACTTTTTGGGGGCGATGATGGGAGAAGGGGGGCAATACTTTAATCTCAAGGGCACGTTTCCGGAAATAAATAAATAAAGCTCCTTGGCAGAAAGCAAAGCAACGCAAAATGCTGTTTTGGCCATAAAGCAAAAAAGCGAGGGAGAAAAGAGCTTTTCGGCATAGAAATTCCCACCGTGAGCTATGGAAAAAGCGATTCTCTAAAATTTTAATGATACAAAATATTTGCCCAAGGAATTCATCATGTTTTCCACTAGCAATTTTCATCATCTTGGATGCTTCTCGGTTTATTTCCCCCTGTTTTCCTTTTGTTTTTCTGTCTGGCCAGCCAGGCAGCACTTGATTATGTAATTTAAAATTAATTAAAAAACACAGTTGGTTGTCGCCATTCCTCCCCGTGGTAGACACCACTTGGGTACCACTTGGGCTGAGGTACGCTTTGCTGCCGACAGACTAATTTAAGATTTGAAATTTAATTCAATCAAAAATAGTGAAACTTCAAAATTCGTGTTTTTCGTTAGTTTTCTAGAGAGAAGTCCACAGACAGCTACAGTGTAAAGCTTTTTGATTAAGAAATGTATTTAATTTTTAATATGCATATGCTAAGAACTTTACGCTTTAATGTTTTATGTAGTTATTTATTGCAAAAATAATTCAGATGGCACCATGACTTTGCAGAAAAACTACTTACAAAAGAAAATAAAGCAAATATTCAGGAAATATTTTTAATGTAATACATAAATAACTCTAGACACTGGGAATTTGGCCTTGCGGTTGTTTAATTATAAAGCAAGGACAATGGAAAACTCAATCCAAGACCGTCAGAAAGGACACGTTCTCCTACAGGGTCTGTGTAATTAAAAGGAAAACTTTTGTGTTTCGCAAAGTCATCGATAAATCAAAGTGAAACAAGAGACGAACCTTCGTCCTCAGTCCTCTGTCCTCCGTCCTCCTTTCTCCGTTCTCCGCTCCTCCTTCCGCTGAAACAAATCGCAGCTCGACAGCCGACGACAGCTGATTGATGATCCGCAAAATTACAAATTACACACAAATGCTATCCAGGAAGGAATTCGGCAGATAAAAATCGGAGACCCAACAAGCACACGCCATCCAATTCACTTAAGGCGTTGCACCTTATTTGCTTTTGCCGAAATGAATGAAATTGATTGATTGTGTTTCATCAATGTAAATGAACGGAGGCCGCAATTAAAACAAAATCCATGATAAATGTGCTCATAATTATCAAGTTTTGAACTGTTTGGCCGCTGCTTTCCTATAATCAAACATACGCCCATCCAATTCGTGGGAAATTCAACAGCAGCTGCTACACACATTTGCTCCCCCCCCCACTTGCCATACATTTTGCTTTGCCAGGACAAACAGCGGAAAAGCTTTTCAAAAATATCAAATTTCCGCTTGCATTGAACTCAGTTTGCGATGCCTGTCAAAAATGCCCGAGAAGATGCTTAGAAAAGCGTCTTGTGGCCGGAGGAAGTTCATAAATGATTAGGAACAAGAAAACGACATAAACTGACAAGGTGTTTCTTAGATGCCTAACTACGTGAATATCTGTACTCGAAGGTATGCTGTTCCGTTTCGTATCGCTTGAAGCGCTCATAGTGCTGGCCAAACATAAATCCCTCCAATCCGTACAGTCGAAACAGCATCCAAAATTCCTCCGATGTAAATCGATTGGAGTGCGCATAACGACAATGTGTACTAAGTTTCAGCAATGAGTAACCATAAAAGTCTAACTCGCATGGCTCGTGTACCTCGTCAAAATCTTTGGGCACTATCGGTGTTTGGCGCTTTTCCCGCGCAATATGCCTAATTATTGGAAAAACCGCCGTACGAAGTTCGCCGAACATCCCCTGCTGTTCTAAGGCATCGTTGGACCCATTTTTCGTGGTGTTACTCCTCTCGATCTGAACATTATTTGTGGAGTTACTCCTCTCGATCTGAACATTATTTGTGGAGTTACTCCTCTCGGTCTGAACATTAATTTTAGTAGCACTTTGCTCGTTTGGGACAAGTGTAGGATGTCGATAGACAGGAATAGGTCTGGCCTCGCCAAATCCGGACACCTGCAATACGGCCTCCGATATTACCCGTCAATATATGATGATGATAACGAAATACTTACAATTTGTAATATTATAATCAGGAAAATTGTGTGGATGCTCATTGTGTGAAGTGTTTTAAAATTTTGGGTACTACCTATAAGATAAGGATTGCTATGACTATGTGATCCTATTGGAATGTGGTCTATATTTTTATACCCTTTTCGAGGTTTGCAACGCAGTAAACGAGTCATTTCCGACCCCATAAAGTATATATATGTATTCTTAATCAGCATCAACAGCCAAGTCGATTTAGCCAATGTGCTATACGTCCGTCTGTCCGTTTCTATGTAAACTAGTCTCCCAGTTTTAAATTTACTCTCCGAATGGACCGGATTGGACGATGAAAATTTGTATCAACTTTGAATTTCTTACCACAAATTCACTGTTCTTGAACAAATGTAAAGAACACAATATTAAATGTTTTAACAGAAAAAAAATATAATTAAAGTTACAGCGCTTTCAAATATCACGATTCAGTCAATCTCGGTAAGCTGACTTCAAAAAAGATGCCACCCATTCGACCCTCCCTTAAAAGGTCATATCATAAATCATAAATACAAACAAATAAGTAAATGTATATAAATGTAGCTTGTATAACTTGCTAGCTAACATATTTTAAGAGTCGCTAAGGAAATCCTTAAAAGATCGCTTTTGACGCAATGACGGAAGTCGTCTCCACAAGAATGTTTAAAATATCAAATTAGCTGCTGTCGCCGTGTAATGTTTAAAGAGATATTTTATAATAAAAGAAAGGGGACAGTTTGTATTGACGAGCTGTTTCCAGCTGCCGTTATGTGTCATACACCTTTTTTTGCAATGCAAGTTTATAATTAAAATTTGGAAATTATTCATTTTTTGTACGATTACTGAACACTTTAATTGTAATCGTAGTTATGGGGCTCGAGTTCGTAGCGCTTTAGGCGCTCATAATACTGGCCGAAAAAGAATGCCTCCAATTGATAGGTCTTGTAAATGCGGTAGTTGTCTTCACTCCTGTAGCGATTGTTGTAGGCCCAAATGCACTGACGGGGGAAGGCGGACATATAGCTCTGGCCGCCCCTCATGTCCATATCGCATGGCAAGTGCTTCGTGCGGTAATCCATTGGCACCTGAGGAGCTTCCCGTTCCGAACGGCGAATGTGCCGGAGTTGCAGCGGCAAAGCCGGAGGTTCCCCTGCTAGAGACAGCGGCTGGGTTCTGGCCACTGTTCCAAATGGCAGCTATAATTTGTATTATTTTTAATTTGAATATTAACGCTTCACATATTGTATATCACTTACCAGTGCGCTGCAAGTAACGAAAAATATAACTATATTACGTAGTACCATTGTCCTGTACGTAGGAGTTGAGTAAAGTGTTTTTTGACGATTGATTTGTAGAGTTATAGGTAATGAATGTATTGGCATCGCCTACACATTGAAAAAAAAAAGATTGTTCCAGTTAATGAGACATTATCTGCTTGATTGAAGTATACATAAAGGAGAGCCGAGTTTTTGGCTTTCTAAGCTTATCAAATTTTAAAATAACACAAAGTTTACTACAAATTCCACTTTCTTTTCAAATTGATCATATCCTTTCTTTATTGTTTAACTTTAGACTGTGTATAGAACCAACATCATCCTTTTGGCAGCATCAATTACGAATGAAGGGGAAGAGGACTAACTGCACTGACAGTCGAAAGGATGTCGGGATATTAGAGCGGCCACGCACAAGGACTCGCAGCATGTAAAGTGACAGCCAAGTGTCACATAATGGCCGACTCTGATAATGACCAAGAGCGGCTGCCAGATCGATTCATATATATATACATGGCGGTGATATGTGCGAGCCAAGTCGGGCTGCGGCATTTCAAGTGTGAAAATAATATGACAGCAGTAATCAAGGAGCTGATGGCAGGACTAACCCCCCTCCCCCTTTGGCTCCCCCATACCATATTGATTTCAGGCTGAAAGGCTGCAGGAAATGGGCAAAAATATCTGGCGGAAATGTTGAGCCAGAATAGGGAGCAGCAGGGGGACTAGAACGGGGCAGCTATAAGCAAGGCAGACGACCGGCTGTTAACACATGTCACTGGGCCATAATTGCAAGGGAGGGAGCCTGTGGGGTAAAGTGTGTTGTGTGTGTGTGTTGCTGGGAAGTGAATTTCCAGCTAGCGAGAGAGAGAGATTGAGCGAGACCAAGAGCAAAATGAATGACAATTGTTTTGACACGCATGTTTTGGCATCCAGCAGAACAGTATGGCTGGCTGGGGGTAGGGGTAGCAAGAGGGGGCAACTGTCAGGGCTAAAAGCTTGCAACAGGAGCGACAGAGCGATGGCCTTCCACAACGCAACTTAATTGAATTTTTAAGGCTCTATCCTGTGGGTGGGATTTATGGGAAAATCATGCCATCAAGCGTGGAGATATGCCTCCGTTATGCCCGATTATAACTAGTCCTTAGCTAGAAACAACACAGATTTGAGGTTGGATCTTCGA
The DNA here is from genome assembly GCA_008042575.1 of Drosophila watanabei. Lineage (NCBI taxonomy): Eukaryota > Metazoa > Arthropoda > Insecta > Diptera > Drosophilidae > Drosophila > Drosophila watanabei. The sequence continues at coordinate 3,195 of VNJS01010761.1, read as the reverse complement.
TATATAACTGATTGAAGCATTTGTCATATGTTATCTATATGCCACAACTCCATCTCTGTGCTTCTTCATCACTTCAGCAAAACCAGGAACTACTTCCAACAGTTTAAGCAATTTAATCAATGGAAAATTCATTAAATTAAGTATTCATTAAGTTTTGGTCAAGTTTGAGTATGCTTTCTGCGGCTTGTCTATCTATCCTGTGGCATTGCGGCGAGCCAAGGACATTCGACCGTGATGACACCTAAGCCACAGTCAGCGGCAGCCTCCTCTCCTCCCCCATCCCCGTGACCTCTCAACACTAAATGCCTTAACAGTTAATTTTGCATCCAATTAAGCCCGGCAATTGTCGAGGGTCCAAGGAGCGAGTGCTGCGCTTCTGCTTATGACGTCTCGACCTCAGGTCCCCGAAATTTGCACCACTCGAATTTCAATCTCGGCTTTGGTCTGAAGCCCCAAACCCAAAGGCTTGAGAGCACCGCGAACGCTTAGACCGAAGGTGCTTGGGTACGTGGAATGCAAATATTTCCCCAGCGAATTGTGTGTACCTGCTGCAGATGCAATTTCTGGGCAAATGGGACGCTTAATTAAAGCCAAGCACATGGGGAGACCCAAAGGCTGAGGATGAGGATGCTGATGCTGAAGCTGAGCCCGAGGATCCGGATGAAGGTGGCCTGTCACTCACTCAAAGGCGGCAGTGAAGGCCGTCCAAAAGATTGACGATTGCCATGGTGGCACAGGTAGCTGCTGATGGATGTGTCTGGCTGGCACTTTCGCACTGCCAACTGGAAACAGGTAACTCCCATGGGCCATTCGGCACCCTTTTCGCACGGCACAAGACTCTTTACAGTGCTGAGCACACTAATAGCCACTTTCAAGGAAGATAGAAATATTTACAAAGTTCGAATGTGAGTAGCTAAAATTTTAACCGGTGCTGTACAAGTCGCACATGCGAATTAGAGCCCCAGTAAGTTCCGTGGGTCGCTGGCGATAAACCTCGATCCCGGCCGAAGTTGCATGCCGGCGTGGCAATAACTTGTAGCTGTCACTGTTGGGCCCACGCCCGTATCCCGACTTCGACTATAAGCGCATTCCATCTTCGACTTTGCCAATAAAGTGAAATATCCTTTCATGAAACCCCGCCTTTTTCGTCCATCCAGCTCCTTCGTGGCTGCTGCGCTGGCACATATTTTCGCCTGCTGTGCCAGCAAATTTGTTGCAGGACTCCGGTAGAACGGCAGCTTCAACTACATGTGCACTGAGCGAATAAATTGGCAGGAAATTATATCTAATAGCGGTTTAAGGATCACTGCAAAAATATAAATATTTTCGGACATTGAAATTTTCTATTTTTAAATTAAAGAAAAGGGTTTTTGTATTAACAATCATACGTTTTAAATTTAACAAATAATGACCATAGTTTATTGATTTAACTAGAAATAAAATTAATGTTTAATTGCAAAGCCAAGTATTTTCTTTCAGCGTACAACTACAACTGCCATTGTAGCTTGTAGCTTTAGCTGAAGCTGCATCTGAATGTGAAGCCTTCCCCCTCATACACACACAATCCTGGCAGTTGTGTTCCCTTTCTTTACTCCAAGTTGTTTTTCATTTTCATTTTGTTTTTCTTTTTGTTTTTTTTTTCCCCCGCTTTTCGCACGAAACGCCGCGACCCTTTTGTTTATATGCGCTCTGTCGAATCACAAAAACTGTAGCGCCATCAGTGCGGATTGGGGGGTTTTAAGGGGGGATGGATGGGGATAAAGATACGAGGATGCGGAAGGGGAAAAGTGCAGGATGGATGCCACGGATGCGGGCACCTTGCACAAAGGCGAAGGCAGCAGCGTTGGTCCGAACTAAAGCGCAGCTAACAAAATGTTTATGTGCCACAGGGTCTCAGTCAGCCAGTGGTGGGAAAAATACCATTTTAGCCCAGGTAAAGAAGGGTACACAATTTTTCCCTAACAGAAAAAGGATAAAAAGATGATACGATCTCTACGATCTCTTTATTTGAAAGGTTTAAAGTTGTAGAGTGCCAGATAAGGTTACAAATTAAATGTAGTGCTTAAAATCTTAAAATATTATGAATGAAAGTATTACAATTTGGTGTTTTAAAATCTCTTGTAAATACTCTGAAAAGTACGTTATTATAAGCTGAATTGCAATAATTTCTTCAAAAATTCATATTTTAAAGTGGTTTGTATGCGATTACTCAATGGTAAAATGGTTTTTTTTTTAAGAAGGTTAAAGGTTATGGAATGTTGCAGAAGTACTTACATAAAATGTTAAAACCCCTTAAATAAGTAAAGAAATGTCAGGATAAATATCTATTGTTTTAAAATCTGCTGTTAATACTCTGAAAACTATGCAAATATACATAATTTGAATTTTATAAAACTTAACATCATTATTAGTATTATTTATGTGTTAGTCAAAGCTTTAAATTAAGCAATTGCTTTAATAACTTAACTTAAAACTAATCAATTAACTAATGGTTACGGTGTGAAAATCTCTAGATCAATTCTTTCAATTCAATTCATTCAAGGTGTAAGCTATCTTGGTGCAACTATCTAGTAACCTCCCATCGCTGGCCTCCGAACGGGGCTGTGCTGGGTGTGGGTCCTGGGCGCTTCCGTGGGTTGGTTAGCGCTGGATTTCGCCGCTGGCTTACTGCTCACGTATGTACAGTTATAAATTGCAGTTCGTGCGCCACGTTTGCCCGGCTGCCAAGATGCAGGGGAAGATGTACGGCATCCACAAAGGGAAGGTGGATTCGCTGATAGTTGGGGCTGCTTGTGCACTCCTTGTTTTTGTTGTTTTAGCTGTTATTCTTAGAGGAGGAGACGAGATGAGAGGAGAGAGGAAGTGGGCGAAAGTTTGTGGCCTCAAGCCAAAGGGGGCGGCAGATGATAGCCGTTGTTGTAATAGAATTAACAAAATATCCAAAGCTTAACTACAATTAAATAGTTGTGCCACAACCGCAATAGCCATTTCGAAAATCGCTAAATTTCGTATTAAATTGCTCAATTATACATTTTGCGGCAACGGCAGGGGGTGCGCCGATGATAATTGCACACAATAACGAGAAAAAATGGAATCGATATAAGATTAAAGCGCAATAATAACACAGGAATAACAAGAAAAGAAGCTAACTTCGGCACGCCGAAGTTTGTATACCCTTGCAGATTCCAATTGTAT
>VNJS01010756.1:61281-82449 GCA_008042575.1 Drosophila watanabei | reverse complement strand
AGCGGCATTCATTGAGTTTCGTGTGGAAAACTCGCTCGACTTTGTTGTTTGCTTGTTAACTTTGACTCACTGCGGATGTTTCTTGTTCAGGTCTTTGTTGATGCTGCCATTATAGGTGGCATTATTGTACTTTTTTCGTTGTTGTTGTTGTTGTTGTTGTTTTTGTTGACTGCATAAACCGCTTAGCGTGCGTAATTTAAATCTCTTTTGTTGCCCAAGAACTCGTTCGGAAAATAGTCTTTTAACCATTTTTTATTATCACAAAATAGGCCAATGGCAATGAGGGAAGGACTGCAGCTTTGTCATACTAAATACTTTACTAAAAAATATTAAAACACTCCACTCTAGAATACTAAGTACTTAATAATTTATGAAATTTAATTTTCTGGTATTTTCTATACCTGTTTTGCCTTTTCTCTGAATACTAAATACCAAATAGAATATGTAATATTATTTTCTGGTATTTTCTACACTTGTTTTGCTTCAACGCAGAATTTGCACTAAAAAATATATGTAATATGATTTTCTGGTATACTCTTCACCTGTTTTGCTTCCACACTAAAATACTAAATACCAAATAATATAAGTAATACGATTTTCTAGTATTTTTTACACTTGTTTCGCTTCCCGCACAAGAGACGCTTCCCAAAAGACATTGCTTCCTTTACAACCTTTGCATATTTAAGTTTCCAAGCTAAATGTTAATTTAAGTCGAATTGTTTTTGTAACAAAATCCAACTAATTTATTTATATTTGTTGAAAAAAAAACCTTAGATAACTAAAAACTAAAGTAATCTTTAATAAAAATCAATGTGTTTCAGCTTGCCTTTAGTTTCAGTTTTTGGCCATCACGGATTGCCTGTCTATGGTTACGAGTAACAAGTTAACTGGTCTCCCGGCTAAGCCAAAGGGGATAAGACCTCAGGAATTTGGCCAAAAGAAACCCAAGACATTCCATTCACTTTACCTTTTTTTTTTTTTTGTCGGTTTCTGATTCCAAGTTATTGATCAAGCTGGAGAGAAAAAAAAAAAAAATAAAAAAAGAAAAACAGTCTCCGCTTGGAGCTCCTCCAGCACGACGCCCCTGTGTCTGGGACATGACAGCTACCAGCGTTTCGTTCCAGGGAATCCCCTTGCAGTTGATTTTTTTTTTTTTTTTTTTTTTGTAAATTTTAGATTTTCTCTCTTTTTTTTGTTGCCTAAAAGTCTTCAACTTCAACTTGTGCTTCCCGTTTTTCCACGACTGTCGAACATTTTTCGTGTGCAGTGGCGAAAATTCCGTAGTGAGTTTGGATTTTATTTTGGGGCGGACAAAAAAAAAATAGAAAGCAGGGGGCGTGGTTAACATTGGCAATGTCTGCACGCGATAGTTAACGTCTGCTTCTGGATACCCGGGAACCGGGATTCCGGCTGCCAGCTCCTTGTGGCCACCTCCTGCGAGCGAGTCCCAGACGATAGGCAAATGCAAACAAAAAACTTGTTTGCCAGACCTCATGCCTCATGCCGCATGCCGCATGCCACATGGAACGTCTCCCCTTCCTTCCTCCCCTCCCCTCCACTCTGTGCGTGAGTGAGTCGGCCGCTGCTTCCGCCTTTGCCAAGCACCGCCAATCATTGGCGTAAATTGAGCTCATTGTGGTCTAACACCATTACACCGGGCCATGTGTGTGGGCAGGCACACAGGACACAGATAGATGGAGCTGCCAAATTCTACATTCGGCGCAAAATACACTGAGCGAAATAGAAGGCACTGCAAGAAAAATGACTGTAAATGAAAGGGTTGCAAATGAAATGGGGTTTTCTTGCTGTTAAAGCAAAGGCCAAAGGCAAAATCAATTATGAAATGAATAATATAAACATAAATTTAATATTTGCTTGCAAGGCGTTACGCATCTTATAAATTTATATTTCCTTTTCCATACAAAAAATATTTACATACGGATTTTTTGCAAGAAATAAGATATTATTTTTCTTTTTTCTTTTTAGTTTAACATACAATTATAATAATTTTTGAATACAATCTTTTATGGCGTTATGCATCTTTTTTATACATATTTGTCTTCCATAAGTCCTGCATACTTAAATTTATTATTGTTATTTTGTAAAGTTTTCAGCATAATGATTATATACCTATATAATCCCGTTTAATATTTCTAATTAAAAACAAATTGGTTTAAGAATTATTTTTGTATGTGGTTTTATTGTTATTTTGAGTTTTTAACATTTATGTTTTGTACCTAAAGACATGAACGTACACTGATACCCATGTAATTATTTTCAACGTTGAATTTAATTAAATTTGTTACAAAAAATTGTCCATATAACGTATAAAAAAAAATATAAAATTATATAATTAATATTTATATAAATAATATAAAAGTATATTATAAATATATATTCTTATTCTTTATTATTTATATAAATTTACTATATAATTTTGTATATTTATAATATATTGTTTATATATATTTATAATATTTTTCTATTTATAAGTAATATATATATAAATAATATAGAAGAATATTATAAATATATATTCTTCTAAAACAACATGATCACTGGTTTATATTTTTCGATAGTTCTGCTTAACGTTTATGATCACTGATATTGAGGCCCGATTTCTATTTCCTTAAACTAAATAAAGCTGAATATTTAATAACATAATAGAATACAATTTAATTACCTAATAAAATCCAAAAGAGTGCCCAGGAATAGATCCCTATTTTTTTTTGCAGTGCTGGGCTTAGGCCAAGTCTGGTGGCGCCTGTGTGAAGTCGTTAAATGCGGCAAAGTAAAATAAATTGAGCCAAGTCATGTTTCGAGCATGAAATGCATTTTTATTGCAACCGAACGAAACGTTCGGGTCTAAGGATGTGGCTGTGGAGAGGTCCTAGCCAGGGTAGCCTCCGAAATATATGAACTATTGAAATGCACAAGATATTGACTGCCGACTGCCGACTGCCGACTGCCGACTGCCGACTAACGACCCTCGACCCTCGTAGACCTCTGAAGTTGCCGGCCATAAAGTTCATAAATTTACGAGAGCGTCTTGCAGCAAGTTGCGAGTTGCCTTTTGAGCAGCAGACAAACTTTCATCGAATGGAAATTATTATTTCATTTATCAGTTTTCCCGCAGAAATGGGGGGGGGGAGTAACATGGGTAAATAACTGCCCACAAAAGGCAGTGATTGTAAGCCTTTCAACATGCTTTGTATCTTATAGATACATTTAAGGAAAGAGTGTTTATAATTTGTGGAAATATTCAGTGTTCAACTTGAAATTTATAAATTAACTTTCACAACATCATTTCATTACATTTCGAAATGAAAATCCTCCTCTTTAGCTAGCTTTTCTGGTTAGTAATAATTAAACCTCAACCTGGTTAACATTTAACTAAGTAATTCTCATTCATTTCGCTCAACTATTTATTAATTCAAGTCTTTATCTTTTGCTTATCTCGTTGCAGGTGAGCTTTGCCGGCGCCGGCCATAATGGTTAGCAGCTAGCTGCGTGGAAAGTGGTTTGGAAAAACGGGAAAACCGGGAAAACTGGTTGGTAAAAACTCCAGTGGGGGTAAGCTGGAGTAGCTTGCCGCTAATTTCCCCCATTAGCAGATCCCTTAGATGCCTCAATTCCACACCGCCACCCGCTGTGTGTAAATGTATCCAAGTCCATGTTCCGCCTCCTCTTTCCCTGTGTTTTTTCGGCATTTTTTTTTTGCTGCCCCCCCCTGCAGCTTCATAAATTTGAATGTAATACTTCCCATGTTGTACCATTTCGATGGTGGTTTTTTGGGGGGGGAGAAAAACGCTTACAACGCCGAAAATTATGCTATAAAAATGCACTGCCACTAATTAGGCCAACACAAACATGGCTCGGAAAAAAATGGAAAAGAAAATAATACCAAAGAGAAGCCAACAACAGCAGATGCGTTCTTAGAAAATTTCGCCTTGACTGGCCTTTTAATATCTATATATATATATAGTAGTTATATATATTTTTATGTACGATTTTTTTTAACAACTTCTTTTGGGCTCCTCAATGGCGCTCTCTTCTTGGTGCGCTCCGTTTCTGTTGTAAGTGTAATCATCGCACGATGAAAGCCGCTTACAATAATTGCCCCATTTTGTCCGGACATCGTGTCCGTGTCCGAGTCTGTATCCGTATCCGCTCCCGTTCCTTGTTCCCCTGTTCCCTGTTCCCGTTCCCTTTTCCGGACACGGACACTGGACCCAGGATACAGGACACAGGATGGTCTGGAACACGGGGCTTCTTTTTTTACGCCGTCTGCTCTCCGGCGGCTAAAATGCATTTGAAGTTGCCACGTTTTGTGTCGATTTCCATTTCTCCTTTATAACATTTTTATGGTCTAGCAGCCTTATTAAGTAATACAGTTTCAATCGAAAGTTAGTTTTGAGTTGAAAAAAAATATTAGTACCTATTCATAAAATAAATACCGTGATGAGTTAACTAAAATCTAATATAAACAAATAGGAAAAGAAGAAAACTATAAAATGATGCCTTGAAGTTGATTTTGAAAGTGGTAAAAGTCATATTTTCCTTGTTTCGAGATATTTCGAGTTTTGATTTTTAAAAGATAAAAAAAAAAAAATTAAATATTACGGGATACAATTTTTGGACAGTTATAGATTTTCAACAAAGAAGTACTTATTATGGTTGATTTTATTTGAAATTTATAACCAATATTAACGGGAACTGTGGTTCCGAAAGGTTAAAATGATTTACATCACTTTCAAAATCAACTTAAAGGCCTCATATATAGTTTTTTCTTTTTCTATTTGTTTATATTCGATTTTATTTAACTTGTTTCCATTCACTCACCTCATTATAGTATTTTTTTTGGCTAGCATCCTATTTTAAGGAACCTGAAGTTCCTTAAAATACTCTAAACAAGAACTATATATTTATTGAAATTTAAGCTTTGTTTTAGACAAGTCATAGCATTCTTTGTGGAACTTGTTATTTTATTAAATTAAAAGTCATTGCTAGGAGTAGTTTTTTTTATTGAAAATACTTAAATTAAATTTGAACAAGAAGTTAGCAAGTTTTAAGGTAAATCACCAAAAGAAAGAAGTGCATAAAAATCAAATTAAAACCTGTTTGTAGGGAGACATAAAATAAAGCTCGAACTCATAAACAAATAAATACAAAAACGGTATATATTTATTATACTCTCTCTATATTCTATAATCTATATTTCTTTCAATTTTCTACAACAATTAAGTAATATTAAAGTATAAAAACAAATTATTAGCACATGAAATTCATTATAAACTTGGGCCATAGACATTGTACCCCTTAAAATAAATAAAGATATATTTATAGGCTTATATATATATTTTTTTTAATAAATCAGACGGAGTTTATTCTAAGTTCCAAGAATAAATCTTTATTTAATTTTAAATTTATATCTTTAAACAAAGTTCCTTTAAAAAAAAGTTTTCCCAATTAATTTTATGTATTAAGGCAACCCTCCTCCCTTCTATTGTTTAACTTATTTGCCTGTTTTGAAGCTTAACGCTATATATTTTGAAACTTTTTAAACAAATGTTGATTATTTAATATTTCCTTTCGCTTTTCTTGTTGTTTTCCTTTAGCCTTTTCTATTTTCCCTGCGTTGAAATATGAATTTTAAGCGTTTCGGTCAGTCATAAATGTTATTTATTGCCTGTTTTAAGGGTAGAATCTGGGTATATTTATACCGCTTGGCTTTGTTGTCCTGTCAATGTTTTTGTTATTTCGGATTTTTTGTTGTTGTTTTTTTTTTTGCTTTTTTTTGTTATTGTTGCCGCCTAGACAAGGGTCGAAAATGTGTTGGGGAAAACTGAAACTTGTTTTTTTTTTTTTGTTGCCGCCGCTGATTCTGCTGTGTTGTGCGGTCATTTATGCCATTTCATATTTATTCAGCGGCCTTCCGCATAATTGGCAGTCCTCTCGTTGCCCCAAACAACAAATAACAACAACAGCAACAAAAAAGCTTTCAAAAACCACCGAAAACACTGAAAAACTGAAGAAAAAGGCTAGAGTTAACCCAACGTCACTTGGGACGTAAGCAGATTGTAATAAAAATATGAAACCAGTGAGCGTACAGTGGATTATAGTCGAGTTGAGTGTCCCGACCATGCAGTACCCGGTTTGCAGTTTGCGCAAATCATTGCATACTTTTGGGCGGGATTTTTTTATTGTAAGTGTATTTTAAATTATATTTTAGTTGGGATGGAAAATGCCTTTCAATGTTTAAAATAATTTTATTAAAATTAATTTTAATTAAATTTTCGAGATGTGTCGAGATATTCGAGAATGATACTGAATTAATTTGGATTTTTAAAGACCTATACAAAAGGTGCCTAAAATTATGTAAAAAGCTAAATATTTACATGGAACTTTTAATGTCTATTAAAAAAATAGAAATACATACAAAAATTTTGGTAGCCAATTTCCCGCAAAATAAAATAAAATAAAATAAATAAGAAATATATAAAAAGCATAGATTCATAACTAAAAATAACATTGCACGCTTTTGGGCACATTTTTAAGTATTTTAAAAACTCAAAAACTAAAAACTCAAACTCAAAAATAAAAAAAATAAACAAAAATTAAAATAAGAAATATAAAAAAAGCATTGAACTTCATAACTAAAAATAGCATTAAACTTCAAGGCAAAAAATACAATTGAACTTCATAGCATTGCACTTACTTTTGGTCACAGTTTTAAGTGTTTTGAAAACTTTACAGTTTCTTTCAAGATTTTGTGCATTCTTAAATTAAAATCTTAATATTAGATAAAAAATCTTTATATAAGACTAAAAATTCTAGAAATACGAGTTTTTGAGCTTCATTTAAACACAAAAAAAACGTATAAAAAGCAACAACAAAAATTTTAAAAGAAGAAAAAAAATAATGTAGAGCTACTCGTGAAAAATTACAAAAAAATCTTAAACTTTTTTATCAGCGCAGTTAATATCAGTTGAGAATACCCAATATAGAGTATATATATGTATATATGTATATTTAAATATCAGAAAATATCCAAATTTAAAAGGCCTTTAAAGGTTTTTGTCCGTCTGTCCTGTTGTCCCTTTGTCCTGCTAACCAGCTGACCATCTGTCCGCGGTGCTGCTTAAAAATAAATGCATTTAACGTGGTCCTGGGCGGATTAATTGAGTTGCCACTCCCTGGCAGTTGGTTACTGAATATTGCAGTGGCCCTCCATCTCCCTTTCCCTCTCTTTCTCCATTGCCACAGCCTCCTCTGTGGAGCCTCCCCTGTGGATGCATCCACATCCCCCTGCTGGTGGCATGCGTTCACATCATGCATACGCCATGTGCGCACACACACTGCTCCTGCTGCTGCTCCTGCAATTGACTTGCCCCCGAAAAGTAGCAGAGCAACTTGAGTTGAACTGAGCCCAAGTTGAGTGAAGTTGATCCAGCGGAGCTAGGAAAGGGAGAGGGGATAGGATGTGGGGGAGAGGGGAGCATCAGGACGAGAGTTATCCCAGCGCGTGTCCCAGGGGCATTTTGCGGCTTTTGTGGCCCGCTTTGGCCTAAGTATTTCAGCACTTTTGCATGTTTTATTGTATTTTAATTAACTAAATCTCCGCTGCCGGCTCACCAGGGGGTTTCGGGTAGCCAAGGAACTCTGTCAACTTGCGGTCAGCTTTTCGGTTCGCAGCAAAAACTGTGAGAATTTCCAAGGGGGGGCAGGGGGGCAAAGCGCTTTTCCTAAGAGTTTGTGTTTGAACAACCAGAAAATTGGCCAAGAATTGTTGAAAGTGTTCAAATAAAAATGGAATTTTTAAGGGGTTTCTTGGAGAGTAAGGAAAAAAAATAGAAAGAAAGAGGTTGGAAGTGGTTTTAGAGAATGATTTTTGTAAAATAAAATATTCAGAGGAGATACAAAAGATCAAAAAAGGGCTTTAAAACCCTTAAAAAGTGTTTAGAAGTAAGATACAACATTTTATTTTGTACAAAAAATAAGGGTAAATAAAATATAAATAATACAATATATATATTAATAAATAATAATTTATATTTTTATTATTTCAAAATAAAGGTAAATAAAACATAAATAATACAATATATATTAATAAATTTTATATAAAATAAATATATTTATAAATAATAAATACATAAATTATTATTTATTCATAAATATTTTAGTATTTCTGTTTTATTTACCTTTATTTTTCACAAAATACATTTTTTTTAGCTTAATTTTAAACACTTTTCAAAGGTTTTAAAAAGTCAGTTTTGGTATAAATTATTTGATTACTATTTTTTATTATATTATATAAAAAAGTATATTAATAAAAAATAAATAAATAAATCATTGTTTATTAATATATATTTCTTATTATCTTTGTTTTATTTGAATTCATTATTGATGCCTAAAAACGTGCTTGCATAATGTTAGACATATTTTTAAAGGCTTTAGAACTTATAGTTATTCCGGAAATGCATTTAATAAATACTGTAAAATAATGAAACATTATTTGTTTATGTTTAAATATGCATCATTTTGGTATATCTATATTGACTCCAATTTCGCTTAATTTAAAAACTAAAACATAAAACAAAACATATATTACATATATCAAATTATAATTCGTTAAAGCAAATACTGACTCCAAATCGAATTGTGTTTATTAGCACAAAGCTATTTAAAGTTATATATATATACTTATAATACAAAATATATATAACAAGTTATAAAATCATGTTAAAAAACATCCCATAATAAATAACTCTCATAATATTTCATTCAATCTGATGAGATCCCTTTAACCTTTCCGTAAACCATTTTCATTATCCTCTTTACGAAAAATAGCAAAACTTACGACCTGTTGACGCTATCAAGCTCATATCACAAACTCGAGTCGAAAGTTTTTTGCCATCTGCCTTTGTGTTTTTGTGATAAATCGGCATTAAAACCTCATTCTCAGGACGAAGGACATGTTTGTGTATTGTGTGTCCGAAAAATTAAATGTCATTCGGCTAAGAATGGATATACGATATACGATATACGAAAGCCAAGTAAAGTTGGGAAGTAAGTTAAAAAAAAAACCTTTTAAGCCAGTACCAACTCCGTGATGTCAGTGAGTGGCTTTTGGCTAATTTATCAGCAAATTTTTAAACGCATTTGACTGCAACGGAAAATAAAGCCCTCACATACAACTTTTTGGCTGCCGACAGTGAAATCTCTCGCTGTGACAAATTAAATATTGACTGGTGTGGGGGAAGAGTCAGGGAAAAGTCGGGGAAAAGCAGGGAAAAGTCCTAGGAAAATAGGAAGCGAATTGGCCGCGTCTAGACCATCTATCTGTGTATTTATCAAGTGTCACAGCTTTCTGGCCGGATAAATGCACTTAAACGGCTTTTGGCATCGCCATTTCAGCCTACTTCAAGCCAAGGAGCCCCGGAAAATAGCACCAAAAATATCCTAGAACCCCCCCCCCCCCCCCCCCCCCCCCCCGCAAACCTCTCTTTTTGACGTTTTCGAAGGGTTTTTTAAGGGTCGCAGCTGTACGCAAATATTTGCCGCATTTTTTATGCGACCACAAAACAGAGAGGAAAAGCTAGAGGGGGGAGGAGGAAAAGGAGTAGGAGTAGGAGAGGAAAAACCTTTTTATGCGATTTGCGTTTTGTCATAAATTTAACAGCAAGTAAATATTTGATTTGATTTTCGGTTCAACCCTCAAAAAAAGAAAAAAGAAAAAAAAAAACAGCTACAACACCGCGCCGGAAAACGACATCAGTTGATTAAATGGAAATTTTTGCAGGCTTTCAATTTCATAGATTTTCCTTTATGGATTTAATTGAACATTTTGAGAGCCTGAAAATTTTTTGGCAAAATCGTGGAAAGGCTGTTTAGCGGAAAGAGAATATTATAATTAACCAAGGCTTTAGCTACATTTCAACTTTTGAGATTTAAAAAGGTTTTAAATATAATTTTTAATTTAAAGAAATTAATTTTTTTCTTTAATACTTAATTAACTTACTTTAATATTTAAATTATTACTATTTAGGCTTTTCAGCTCCAAATTATATTAAAAAAATAATGGAGATCTAAGAAATCTCCCCTTTTTTAAGGCTCACCATTTTTTTTCTGTCATTTCAACATTTACCAATTTTCCTTGCTAAATGCTGACAAAAAAGTGCCTTATCCTTGTCTGGCTTTTCTTCCCCCTTTTTTACCCACTTTTTCCACTTTTCCCACTTTTCCCACTTTGCTGCTCTCTCACTTCACTAATGGAAATAATTTGAAATTAGGAAAAATTATGATGAGAGTTTGTCCTCTATGCCATGTCCTTTTATGTCTTAGCAACCGGAGGAGGCTTTCAGCACACACACACACACACAAACATGTGACTAGCCGAGGAAAATGAGCATAAAACAAAGTTTATATGCAACTTTTTGATTACAAATGCAAATTACAGCGTCGACTGAGGCTCAGAGCAATAACAGCAAAAAACAAAAAAAAAAAACAACTGGAGAAGAGGAGTTGAATGAAAAAAAAAGGAAAGAAAAAGGAAAAGCGGGGCAGGAGTCAGAGTCGGAAAAAACTTTTTCATATTGCAGCAGAAATTGCTCCAATGTTTGTTCGTTCGTTCCCGTTGGTTCGTTCGTTTGCCTGCTTATTTTCTTCGTTTGTTTGCCAGTTTGTTTGTGTTTCTGCCTGTTTGTTTGTTTTGTTTGTTTTGTTTGTTTGTTTGTCCCTGTTTGTCTGCCGCCATTTGACGCTGTTTTGGCAGTTCAGAGTTGACAAAAACATTTAATTTGCAGGCAGCACCGAAAAAATGCGTGATCATAACTTCACAGGGTCTGATTTGATTAGGGAAATGAGGTTTATATTTAAATGTGATGACAGTCTGCCTTTTGAAGTCCAATTAAAGGTGGCAAGTAAGCAGAAAAGTTTTCCCTTTGAACTTACAGTTTTTCATGCCTTGAAAATACTCAATTTTTAATGCTTATTATAAAGTAATTCAACTGAAACCTGGTTATTAATTGTTATTGCAACGCAAAGTAACCACATACCAAGTTTCACAAAGCCAGCTCCAGTCCAAGCCGAGTTCCATCAGGTCAGTCCACTAAAAACAGTTGCCACACAGTTGCTACTACAGTTGCCACACTACAGTTGCATTTTCCGCAATCATGCTACTGAAAAGCACTGTGAGAATGGAAGCATTTAAAAGCAGAGTCATTGGAGTTTCCACTTGAAAGGCCCGGCGATCCGATCGGATCGGGCATCAATTTTGTGCTGTGTCTGACAGCGGCTGTCGCTTATAAATTGCCGGCCTCCCACAACAACAATAACAACAATGGCTGCGGCAACTATAGCAGCAGCAGCAGGAACGGCGACAAGCGCTCTGACATTTAACATCCGGTTGAAATTGTTCAACGCATTTCCGGTGCCCTCTGTGGCCTTCCTTCCACAATCTCCTCGCCCTCATTGCCACCTCGCTTCCGTCCCAGAAGACAAGGCAGGACAGGACAGGACAGTGCAGGACAGGACGCTGGGTCCTCGACCAGCAATTAAACGCTTATCGAGAAGTTGGCCAAAAAGAGAAAGCGCTGCACTGCAGGCGAGAGAAAGAGAAGGAGCAGGAGCAGGAGCAGGAGACGACAATGAGCTGGCTTTCATATAATTGAGGTTATGGCCAACGCATGCCACCTTTGGCCCAAACTTTTCCGGCAGCAGAAAAACAGCTCTTGTTCGCCGGCACACAGAATAAGTTGAAATGTGTCCACCTGGCACACCTCACCTCTTTGTTTGCGGGCGGTGTGGGTGTTGCTGTTGGTGTGTGGGTGTGTGCATATGCGGCAAATAACTGCAGACAAAAGCTGAAGAAATTAATTAGGGTCTCCATCTCCGTCTCCTTCTCCTCGTCCTTCTCCTTTGCCATCATCACCGTCATTATCATCAGCAAGGAGCCCGAGAACCCGTCTGTGCCTGCATCAAAACTCTGGCAAAACGGATGTCACCCGTAAACAAGGCAGCTGGCAGAGAGGGAGCACTGTATGTGAGGAGAACGGGACGGCAGCTGGGACAAAGACAGAGACAGGGAAAAGGCAGCTAGCTCGGGGGGGGAAAAAAAAAAGTCGGCAAACAAATCGAGTTGTTGGCATGGAAATTAATTGCTGCAAATTGAGTAATGATGTTTGGCCCCTGTCAGACAGACCCAGAAAAGTTAAAAATAAAAAAAAGTTAAGACGAAAAAACAGACATGTAGAAACAAAGAAGAGACAGGGCTTGAAAATGTAATTATCCAACGTTTTGGGGTTCGCGAAAGTTATAGTTTAATACGAAAATTTTTCAAAACATTATGTAGTTACTACTACAAACTACTATTAAATATTATTCATTTTAAATTCAGTACAAATTCTTTTCCTCCAACAAAAATTTAAAAAAATAACCTATCTTTAGTATTTGCCCAAACTCTTTTAAAAATTAAATACTTAATAAAATATTATCTTTTTCTGAATCATTTTTGAATTCTAAATTTCTAAAATTCCGTGAATATCCATATTCCTAACAAAAAAAATAATTAAATATACTTTTTCATTAAAAAATATCTGAAAAATAATACCACTTAAGTATTTTCCCGAACATTTTTGATAAAAATACCATAATTATTAGAATTTTTACCCGAAGAATTGCAAAACTTGGTTATTTTAAAATCTACATTAAAATCATTTATAAACATGTATTTTTCAACCAACTTTTCCCAGTGATATCCTTAAAATGCGTAAGATAATAATTAAATCTATTCTTGTTGCAGAAAACCCCCTGAAAATAGCATAAAAACAATATAACAAAAAACAACACTTTAATTCGACCGTGACAGGACTCGAACCTGCAATCTTCGGATCCGAAGTCCGACGCCTTATCCATTAGGCCACACGGTCCCCTTGGAGCTCGCTGATTAAGAGGCGAATAAGCCAGGCAGGGGCTAGAGGGAGATAGCAAGTCCGAATTAAGTGAGCGAGTCAGAACGAATGCGAATGAGAAAGGGAAGCAAAAGCCGAATGGGGAATGGGGGATAAGGAAGCAATGTGTGTGTGTGTGCAAAAACAAAGCGAGACGCTAATTAAGCGACGCTCTAATGAACAGCTGACGGAATGACGGACTGACGGACGGACAAAGAGGTGCATCTGCTTCCTCTTCCCCTTCCTGGCTCACGAGCAAGACAACCAACAATAGAACACGTTCCATACGCAAGCAATGAGTGCTGGAATAACTAAAAACGGAGAATAACTAGACGGCGGGGCGAAATATAAAAAATGAAATGTCAAGGAAATGTGCAAAATGACTTGGAAACTCTCAGCTGCTGCTTGCTGCTACCACTACTACTACTGGGCTCTTTATTGTTTTTCTTTTCGTTTTTGTCTGCCGGGCAGAGGAGAAGTTGAAAAACGAAGAAGCAAACATGCTAGCAATGAGAATATATTTCCGGCTTCTTTTTGCTCCCTATCTCCTACGCCTCCGTCTTCGCCTCTCTCCCACTGCACACGCTCGCTCGCTCAACCCTTGTTCTCTTTTGAGGGTGATTGAGCTTTTGTGCCACGTCACCGGCTTTAATACAGCAGCAGCGTTAATCACAGAGCTTTAAGCTGCTAGGGATCGGTGGGATCCGTGTGCTATTTTTAGATTATTTCACTCTCTGCTGTTCTCTTGGAATGTTGTTTGGTTTTTTGACGCCAGAGATCACAGCGGCCCATTAGCTCAGTTGGTTAGAGCGTCGTGCTAATAACGCGAAGGTCGCGGGTTCGATCCCCTCATGGGCCAAGCATCTAATTTTTTGTTTGTTTTAATATTTTAACTATTTAAGAGTTTTTTAATTTTGTTTTTATTTAAATGTAGGAAATATGAAACCAGTTAGCATAAAAAAAAGCATTTATGGCCTAAAAACAAAGGTTTTGCTAAGACAGAAAACCATTTGTGGCTCTGGAAGTAGTTACTTCTTTTATGACCACTTCCTCTTAATGAATGACACTTATTAAACCATTTCAAAGTCTGGCCACAACTTCTTACATAATAAAAATATAAACACACACACAAAAGATAAACAATTAAAAAAGGCAACACTGCGTATGAGTGATAAGACATTGAGCTTAGGCTGTTTTATCACTCATACGCAGTGTTGCCTTGGCCAGCAAAAATTACTTGGAAGCTTTTAATTGAGTGCTTATTCACACTTGAAATTCAACTTTATGTAATAAAATAAGAAAGCAATTAAAACTCTTTGTAAATTTGAGAAGCAAGAAAGAAATGATCAAGAAATTAAAACCATTTTACAGACAAATACTTTGTACATATAACTTCTGCTTTTGCCCAGCAAGAGCTTCATTGTATTGAATTTTATTTGGATTAAAATGTTCTCCCCACATGACCAGATTAACAACAATCGAAATCATGAGCCTCATCAGCATTCCCGCCATCATAATCGGCTGCCTCATCATAAAAATGATTGGCCAACGGAGCCAGAGGCATCTTCTTTATTCATTCTTCTTTTCATTTTGGCTACATTTCATTTGATTCAATTCAATTCAATTCGATTCGATTTCGAGGCGAGGCGAGGCGAGGCAAGTTGAGGCGATTCCATGCCATTTCATTCCATTCAATTCCCCCGAAAGACCCCCGAAAACCCTTCGGTGGCCTTGCAACAACTGCCTCCTTCAATTCATTCGGCTCGATTCATGGCTACCAATTTGCAGGCGCCATTGCCGGCGCTCGAAAACAACATAGCATATTTTCTTTGGCCCGTAAAGAGGGGACAGGTCAGCGACTGACTCTGGCTTGTAAATGTTTTTATTTCATACCCCCCTCACCTTACTTTCCCCAGAAATCCTCCATATCTCTGTGTGTGTGTGTTTTGGCAAACATTCAAAATGAAAAGTCGTAGAAAAAAATAGAAAAAACGAAGCGAAAACCAAACTGAACCCCAACGATAATGTGCATCAAATGAGCTGTGCGCACATTTAGCAGGCGTCGCCTTGGCTATTGAACTTTATTAGCCTTGTACTTGTCGTAGGCCCCCCTGGAGCCCCTGAAAGCCTCCACCTCCAGCTCCAGCTCCTGCTCTAGCTCCTCCTCTTGCTCCTCCTCCTCTGTCTGGCTGGTCTGGGTCTGCTGATTCTGAAAAAAAGGGAAATAAAAATAGTAAAAGAAAAGAAGCAGCAGCAAAAAAAATGGCAGCCGTAAACGTTTGAGAACCTCAAAGACTGCACAAGGGCAGGGGACAGTTTATCAAAAAGCTTAACTGAAACACGCTCGGACATTTGTCCTGGCTTAAATCCGGCAAGGATTTTACAACAAACGACTTGGTAATACTCTAATAAATAAGGCATATTGAGTTGGTGACTTTTGTTGGTTCTATTTTGTTAATTCTATGAATATGTTTTAGCACTTTTAATTAATTAAAAATGAAAAAAGGAAGAAGTACAGCTATAATATAAGAAGAGATATTACTAACTGGAATTAATGATTGCAAGAAATTGAAGGGGTTTTCTTTTAGATAATTTTTTGCTGATTTCAAGAGTATGTTTTAGTATTTTTATTTAAAAAGGAAATTATCAAAATATATGTACTAAAGAGCTTTAATATAAGAAGAAAAATTATGTTATATGAAAGATCTATAATATACATAAATTTTAAAGTCTTTTTTGAGACTATATTTCCTTGGCTCCTTGGAAATTAATTTCTTTTTAAATACTTTTTTTTTATTCTCTCATAGAAAGACTAGGAAATTTTTCAAACATTTTCCATTGACTATTAGGACTTTTAAAATCTTTTTTTAAGATTGATAAACGCTTAAATTACCAAGTTTTAATATAAATTTACCGTATTAAAAACACATTTGTCTTTTCTTTTCTAGGAAGACTGAAGAATAAAAATATTTTAAAATTTTAGTACTTGAAATAAGCTAAAACAACCCCTTGTTTCCTGTTTTTTAAACCTATTTTGTACATTTTATTTAATGCTTAAATTCTCAAATTGAATATAATCAACTGACCAAAGTTGTCTAACTTTTAACTTTACAATTAACAAAGGCTATTACATTTTCAGTTCTAATAAATATACTACAAACTATTTTTCATATAACACTTTTATTAGTTAACAATTTGTAGATACAATTTTATGTATTATTCGTGTTTAAAAAAGGCTTTAAAAATCATAAAGAAAATATTCCTTTATATCACCAATCAGTCCTAAAGGACAATAAGCCGCAATGAGGTCAAAGTTGCTGGTTTTTCGATACCCCCTTTGGGGGGGGGGGTTGACTATAGATCTGCGGCATAAATCAATTGACCAATTGCATATGCCCGTTGCTGGAGGGTTCAAAAAAAAAAGAGAAGAGAAGCGAAGCGAAGAGAATAAAAGAGAGAAAAAACAATATATGGCGGAGTTGGGCCACCAACAAATCATGGCTGGTCCGTGCATGTTTCGTGTCCACTTAGCCAAGAAGACGACATAACGACACCCACACACACATAGTGGACATAAGTACATGCATATGTATGTGTGTATAGTCGCCATAACTCCAGATCCAGTTTCAGGCTGAGAGCTGGAAGCAGAGCCGCCAACGCCATAGGGCCCACAGTTTTTGCCACTGCCACTGGCACTGAATTACGCTTAAATTATGGTAATTTATTTTACCCCAAAGAGCGATCTAACAGGGCCATGACGACAACGACAACGACAACGGGAACGACGACATGGCCCCTGGTCTCATTGGACCCGCTGTCTGATGTCTGATGCCTGATGTCTGATGGCCCATAGCCCATGGCCAGTGGCCAGTGGCCAGTTCCAATTTCTGGCCAGAAACGGTCTTCTTTTTATTTTCTTTTTTATTTTTCTATAAGCGCTAAGAAGTTCACTCCATAATCTTTACAAACTGGCAAATCCTTAACCTTTTAGACAGGACATAGAAAAAAGGTTCCCTTCTGTTGCTTTCTTCATTAAATTAAAATGCACTTCAAATAGAAAACTTAAATTAATTGTTTTTACTTAAATTATAATAAAAAAAATATATATATTTAAGCAAATAGTAAGAAGTTTACTCTATTATCTTTACAAACTAGCAAATCCTTAACCCGGACATAAAAATGGGTTCAATTCTTTTGCTTTTTTCATTAATGAATAATTAAGTTAAAATAAACTAGTTAAATTAATTGTAACTACCTCAATTATAGTTAAAAAGCTTTATATTTAGGCAAATATTAAGAAGTTTACTACATAATCTTTACAAACTAGCACATCCTTAACTTTTATTAATGACTTAAAGCATTCTTTTGCTTCCTTGATTAAATAATAATTTACTAGCAATATAATAGTTAAATTAATTGTAATTGCTTCATTTATGTTTATACTTTATGCTTAAGCAAAATATAATAGGTTTCAAAAATGTTTCTTACGGCTCCATTTAGCCAAGGTCCTTATTATTGCTCAATTATATAACGAAACTCCTCAAATGGAATTTTTAGCCATTTTAATTTATAATTTGCCTTGGCCAGCTTCCGCCATCTTTGGCTCATTGAAAATAGAAAAAAAAAATGTGTAAAAACACAAGTGGAAGTGAAAATGGAAGGGGGAGGGGAAGGAAAAGCCAAAGAAAAGCTAGGAAGTGGCGACTGGACCGAACGTCGCCGCCTGCCATTGACGCCTCGTCAGTTTCTTGATTTATGCGACTCCATTTTTGACCCCGCTCCCCTAGTACTTACCCGCCCCTAAACGCCATCCCGCCCCTCAATAAATAAGCGTGAAATATAAAAAAAATTGCTGCCTTTACACTACCATCGCTTATATAGCTGCGAAATCCGCTCGGGGATTTCCCCAATGGCCGGGGGGCAATTAAAACACAAAAATGCATTCGTATGCGCTCGCGAAACAAATGCGAATGGGGTTGCATTTGTGGGCGGTGGCTCTCGGTGGGTGGTGGGTGGTGGGGATGGTGGGTAAAATCGCGTTGAATGACGACTTCTGACGCCAGTCCTGCTGGTCCAGAGTCCGGGAATGGGGAGTAGGAAGCGGGGATTCAGGAGTCGGGAGTCGGGAGTCGGAAGTCGGTAGTCCGTAGTTTATGCACCTGACAGAAATAATGTCTCTTTTTAAATTGTTAATTAATTGAGAAATTTTTAATTATTATTAATTTTTATATTAGTCTATAGTCCTAGTAGAAATAATGCCTCTTTTTTAGTTGTTACTTAATTTGATAATAAACAATGATACAAATTTAGCAAAATAATTAGCAATTAAAATAGAGGCATTATTTATATTGGGGAGTATAGACTCCCAACTTCTCGCTATATATTTATTAATATATATATCTAGTGTACATAAAAGACACAATAAAAAATAAGATATAGCGCCAGGAAGATATTGTTTAGAACTTTTTCGGACTGACTCCAGAGTTTTCCTAAATTTATTCAGGCGAGAGATTGCAAGTTTTTAAACAGAATTTTGAACGGAAACATTGTTTGGTCAATGTAACTCTATGGGCGTTATGCATCTTATATTAAATATATTAATATATATATCTAATCTTATTTTGCTTTCATCACAATAATATGCTAAAGTTTACAATATTTTTCTTTTCTTTTCTTGTAGGAATTTCCCACTATAACTGAGAATAAAGTCAAGGTATGTAAAAGAACTTGTTAAAATGAGGAAATTAATTTTAAGTTTGTTTTAAATATAAATAAAGGACTCAAGTACAAAATCCTATATAAGCAAACATATTTAATATGTAAAATTAAATCAGTTTTCGCTCAGTGTAGTCCGTTCAGGCCGGGATGGATTAACATGTTGGCCACACGGGGCTCATTAAGTGCGTCGTTGACGTTTGTCGTCGTCCTCCGTGCTCCGTTTTCCGTTCGCCGCCGTTCTGCCGTTCTGCCGTTCGTCCTTAGTCCTTCATCGTTCCTCGCTGACTCCTGCGAGCAGTGACTGAGTGTGCCCCAGTGGCTCCTAGGCAAAGGGGTGGCCCCGGGGTCCGGGCCAGAGTGGGGGAACTTAAGCGCTGGGACTCGCCGGTTATGTGTGCTTAGAGCGTTCATCAAATAACAAATTAACGATGACGTCGCTACAGGAGCCGCAATCATTTTTACTGGTTTCCTTTTTGATTTATTTCCGCCTTTATTCCTCTTTTTTTTTGTATTATTTTTATATACTTATACGTATTTCCTCTTTTTTTTTTTTTGTACACGCTGTGGGTGGTGCAAATATTTGCACTCGCTGAATGAATGATTTGAATTAATAACTCAGCTCGCCTAATGATGAGTGCGGTTAAAGTATCGAGAAAGGCTCAACAGGGGTTAACGAGCCAGCGGAAAATGTGTGGAAATTTATGGAAATCACTCAGAATGATTGGAAATTAATTTAAGAGGGAATATTTATATTAAATATTTATCTAATATTTAATATAAGAGTTATTATTTACAAAGGAACTGCTTCTTCAAATTCTTCTCCAAGAATTACAATTTAGAACTTTGCTATATATTTATATATATTTGTTTTTTATTTATTTATTTAATTAAATTATAAGTTTATGTGTGGAAATTTTTGGAAATCACTCAGAATGATTGGAAATTAATTTAAGAGGGAATATGTATATTGTTTTTATCTAATATTTAATATAAAAGTTATTATTTTATGACAATCGAAGGAAGTGTTGCTTCAAATTCTTCTTCCAGAATTACAATTTAGAACTTTGCTATCTATTTATATATATATTTTTTTTTATTTATTTATTTAATTAAGTTATAAGTTTATATGTGGATATTTATGGAAATCACTCAGAATGATTGGAAATTGATTTAAGTGGGAATATTTATAGTGTATTTATCTAATATTCAATATAAGAGTTATTATTTTATGGCAATCAATACAACTGCTTCTTCAAATTCTTCTCCAGGAATTCCCTTTTAGAACTTTGCTATTTATTTATTTAATTATTTATTCAATTTAGTTATGAGTTTATGGCTAATCCTTGGAAAGTGTTGAATGCTAGTTAACATATACCCGAGGCATATTTAGTTATCCTAAAGTTATCCTTTAGGACCAGTTAGGACCATCATCTGCTTGAGACACTCTCTCCACTTCGATAATGGCCCGGTGCTTATATGACAATTGATAATTCGATTTATGTGGCCGAACGTCTTCCTGGGATGAGTCTGCTTTGGCTTCGAATACGAATCGACAGGTCCTTAGTCCTCTTGCAGGACTACATGTGGAGCTTGACAAAGTCATGCGCCTCCGTTCCGGTAGTCCAGAGTCCACAGTCTGTAGACCATTCCCCCAATCTTGTCCTGAGCCAGATGCCAGGGCAGCAGTATCCTTCGTCCTTCGTCCTTCGCTCTGCGTCTGTCCCCCTTCGTCGTCCTTCTCTTACGACTCATTTGCGTTTGGCGCCCGTAAAGCAATTATGATCCAATTGGTTTGGCTTTGGTTTGCATTTCCCATTAATCCACGCCCCCTTCTCCGCCGCCGCCGCTGCTCAACGCCCAACGGCCACTCCTTGTCGTGTGTTTAACCTGATTTGCCCAACTGTCAGGCCAACAGCAAAGCACTGAGAGAAATCTGTAGGAACTTTTGTATAATCTCTTTTAAAAAATTATTTATAAAAAAGGGGTTTCTACAGGTTTTTTGTAATGTTTTGCGTGTAATAATTGGTAAACTTGCCTTTTTAATTAAGTATTTTATTTGAAATGTTAATAGTTTGTAGAAAAATAATTTATCTTGAAAGTTGTGAGGTATTTCTGCCAGTGTAAGCTGGCTAGAGCTGAAGTGTATGAAGGCTTCCTCCCGCCTTAGTCTTAGTATGCGTGGGGGGAATGTGTCCACCTACATACTTACATAAATACATACCTACACTCACACATACCTACAGAAAAACAGAGAGATCTACCTACACATACAGAAATGCAGAGAGACCTACCTACCCATACATATGTATGTGTGTAACTGGCCATGGACGTGTCTGATAACCGTAAAGGGAATGGGAATGGGAGAGGAAATGGGAG
This sequence comes from Drosophila watanabei, assembly GCA_008042575.1. Classification (NCBI taxonomy): domain Eukaryota; kingdom Metazoa; phylum Arthropoda; class Insecta; order Diptera; family Drosophilidae; genus Drosophila; species Drosophila watanabei. The sequence continues at coordinate 61,405 of VNJS01010756.1, read as the reverse complement.
AGGGAATGGGAATGGGAATGGGAAGCCGGAGAACGGAGAGCGGGACATCCAGCAATTGCGGATGTGAATGTAGATGAAAGTCTCTCTCCCCCCAGTCCCCATTTACCCCCCCCCCCCCCCCCCC
>VNJS01010756.1:0-61263 GCA_008042575.1 Drosophila watanabei | reverse complement strand
CCCCTTTTCCCCCCCCCCCCCCCCATAAGGGTAGCCTTTGTGCATGATGCAATGAAATTATCACTTTCAATTGCATTTGCCACACACTCGCCAATTCACTGAGTGGGGAAGGGGCAAGGGAAGGCATCCCTTCGTGCTTCCTCCAACTTGGCTCCCTTGCGGTGAACAAAGTCTGTGTGGGAATTCTATGTTTAACCAGGTTCTGGGATGACATCTCCGATTCTGAATGCGGTAAGCAAGTAGTGAGTGATTCAGGTGATTCAAAAAGGAGGCATACTCACGTACATATATAGAATTTTATAATCATGTTGGAGATTATTATAAATTGAAACAGCTCAATTAATTCTTTGACATATCAGGAGTATCGGGAAATGAGAGAAGCATTTATTCAACTTTAAAGTATTTATTTTTATTTTATTTCATAATTTTTTATTACAATTTTATTTCATTAAATTCAAAGCCAATATGAGGCTTAATTAATTATTTGAGAAACCTAATTTAAGGTTATCAGAGTACCTTTAGTTTTGGGTAATGAAGTTGTTTAAGCATTCATTTCAACATTTATTAAACTTAAAATCATATTAAAATAAAAAACATAACAAAACATATTGATTTATATGTTTTTTCATAAATTTTTATTTCAATTTTATTGCTTTAAATTCAAAATCTAAAGGGAAAAGGTGAAAGGCAGGTTGCTCAGGTGAAAGGACTCTCGACAGGTGTTGAGTGCACGTAACTTGGATATATAACCGCTTTTATGTCTGCACGTGTGCATTGCCCATTTCCAGGCTGTGCCCAAAAAATCTTTATGGTTTTCAAAAATGCTTTCAATCGCTCGAAAGTGGGTCATAAAAATAATGCCAAAGATTATGGTTGTATTTGATTCTACAGAGATGTGAAAAGAACTTCATTTGAAGTCAAGAAAAGTAAACAATAAACAGGGGCAGGCTATATGAATTTTATTTATTAATAAAATGATTCACTTTGGCCATAAATATTTGATGGGAATGTATTTATTACTTTTACTTGAAGAACTTTACAACTTTATGACTTTAAAATTACGTTTCTGTAAATAAAAAATATAGCAAAGTAGATAACTAATGTTTCTAATGTTTTAAAAAAATAACTACTACTATAAAGTAGACTTTAAATTCTAATCTAAAGCTATCAAGCTTATTTTTTATGTAATGCCTACAAGTTAGGTCCTTGGGCACCAGTGTTTTTTTACACGAATCTTAATATTGCTCAAGTGTTCAAGAATCTGTAGGCAGCAAATATAATTCATTCGAAGGTTCCTCGGTCCCTGGATGAGTCTGGAACAGCCTTGGTATAGCCAGGATCCTCGGTCCCTGTTCAAATTGGACTCTCTCTCCATCCCTCTCTCCGGCTTAATTTTTAGCCCGGCTTGCAGGGCGCCATTTGTATTGCATACTTTTGTGCGCTGCGTTCATTTAATTGCAACGCTGTCGCAGACGACGGCGAAGTGGAAGTGGAAGGGGAAGGGGAAGGGGATGTGGAAATTGAAGGGGGTTCCCCCAAGTTGCTGCTGTCTTTTTGTGTGACAAACCAACTGTGGACTGCCTGCTGCTGCTGCTGCTGTTGACTGAAAGATATATGATGCCAAGCTCAAAAGGCGAAATTCGCTGCTCTTTTTAGGGACATTTCCACCCACCCCACCCTCCTGATCCATTCATATTTGTTTTGTCTCTGTGTGCCTTTTTGTGCAAATTAAATTCTTTGCTCTTTGCTCAGCACCACCCATTTGTTGTTGTCCCAGCCCTATTTCCATTCATTTTATTACTTTCCTTTTTTTTGTTTTATTTTTGTGTAGATTTCCATTTAACTAAGTTCTTAATCAAGCGGCCCCGACAACTGTCACCGGCAGGATCAGATCCCTTAACCCCCTCACGGCGCTCTGACCCATTAAAAGAAAATGTGTGTAAATGGAGCGCAACATGCATAGAATGGGGAGTCCCTTCGGGAAAACCACTTGAAATCAATGAAAATTGTATGCCTAAACCTTTGGAAAATGTCTACGACATTTGGTAACCACTAAAGTTATCAACAAGTACTTTTAAAGTCTTTAAAAAAGTCTTGACTTATAACTCATTTATATTTTTACACAATTGTTTCAAGAAGTTTCCTTTGTTTTCAGTCTGTCTGATCTAAATAAAATATACTTTCCATTAATTGACTAATTTTTATGCTTGCCAACTAATTTCATTTTCAATTTCAATTGTTTAACTTGGCTCACTTTCACCGCTGCCTGTTTTTTTTTTTTATTCAGCGGCAGCCTAGTTTCAAATTCTGTTGCTAGTTGTTCATTTTCCCTTGGCTTTTTCGCAGTTTCGCATTTTCCATTTTCCATTTTGCATTTTGCATTGTGACGCTTCCCTTCGATTTGCTCGTCCTGCTTTTTGTTTACCCTTTGGATTTATAATGAGCTACAGGAATAATTTGTTGCGCCCTGCCGCTGCTGCTGCTCCTGCTGCTGCTGCATCTTCTTGGCTTTGTTGTTGTCTTTGCTGTTGTTGTTCTCGTTGTTGTTGTTGGCCTGGCCTTGCGCCTATTTTCCCCCGGAAAATGGGTACACAGGGCGGCGGTGGCTGGAGGTGAGAAGCCCGACCCTTGTCACATTTCTTTATGCTTTGGCGGCTCATTAGCGGGTCACCGTCCCCTAGGGCAAAACTGCTGCTACTGCTGCTGCTGCTGCTGCTTTTTCTGCTGCTGCTGCTACTGCTGCTGCTGCTGCTGCTGCTACTGCTGCCGCTTCCTCATCATCTTTTTCCATTTCCATTTCCTCATTTCCCATTCTCATATTGTCTCCCCTTTGGCCAGCTTTGCAGGGTATTATAATTTTCTTCAACCGTTTGAAATGAGAATAATAAATTTTTTAGAGCTTAAAAATTATGCATTAGGTGAATCAATCTAGACAGACTCTTCTTTTAAAGACAATAAGATCCTTAACGCTTAGTATAAATCTTAGGCTTTATTTTATTTATATATATAAAGCTAAAAATTAGTTATAAACTCACAATTAACTTAAGGTTAGGAACCATAAGGTTTGAGTTGTTTTATACAATTTTTACTAAGCTATATATTTCCTATGATTTAATATTTAGAAAATATTTTATTTTAGAATAAACTTGCTTGTGTGAGTGAAAACAGAATCCAGCAAGTTCGCGTAAAGGCAGACAGATCTAGAATATTTAAGCGGAGATCAGCTAGCATTTAAGTACTCTCTCTTTCTTGCTTACTCTCTGGCTTTTTATCAAAATTTCAATAGAGCTGGGGGCCACTTATTCAGCGGTCTCTCTGTCACTCTCTCACTTCCTCGCTCTCTCTCTCACACACTCTTCCTCTCGCACTCTCTCACACACACTCTCACTCTCGGACTCTCTCTCTCTCTAGGCTTCACACATCTTATAATTGTATTGCCTTTTCTTTTATTTGTCTGATTGAAAATCATATACTCTCTCTGCTTAAAATCAAATGTTAAGAACTCTTAAAAAAGGTTTAAATGGTTCATGATTGAAAAGCACCTGGATATTGGAATATTATAGCTCTAATATTTAAGCAAAAAATCTGTTTTAGTCTTTAGGGTATTAAAAATTCGTCTCCTTAAATTCACTGGCTTTTTTGTCTAGGGTTTTCCTTAGTCATCTTTGGCATCTTGCGGCTCTTGTTTCTTGTATCTTGTCCACAATGCTGACAGAGGCAAAAGCAACGCTCACATGAACTTGTCTCCGCCTTCGTCTGTGTCCTGTGTCCTGCGTCCTGTCCCTCTTTACATTTCCTGTGTGTGTGTGTTTGTGTGTGTCTTGTCGCTGATAGCGCAAAAGCTGTCAGATGATTATCGGAACTGGGGAACGCCTTTTGTCAACATCCATAAACGACCTCATCTAGGCATGACAAAAGACTTGGCCCGGCACGTCCCTAAAAGCACACCCAGCACACACTTTCGATCGAGTTCATTCAAGCAAGTTTTTTTTGAAAACCCGAACCGACGCAAGTTAAAACCTGATTAGGCTTAAAGATTATTATATATACTATATATTTCCTGATATAAAAAAAATATTCATTTATTTTAAGGAAGAATTTTAAGCTGCCTTTGTGCCAGGGTGCCTTGGCACACACACACTTTGCCCGCTTCTGTTTGACTTGTGGCTGCGTTATTTTCTTGGCCTCATCCTCATCCTCAGGCTCCAAGCCTTTAACACGAACCCTTCTCCATACCCAACGTATCCCCTGGAGGATACATGGCTGCCGCTGAAGCTGATGCTGCCGCTGCCACTGCTAATTGGCTGCCACAATTTGACTTTTTTGTCACCTATCGGGCAAACAGAATCAGTTGCAGGAGGCAGGTCCATGGGCGACATCATCATCATCATCATCATTTTCCCTTTTGCCGGTTTTTAACCCCCTCGTTTAACCCCTTTATGGCCCAGCTTCTCCTTATTCTTCTTCTACTTCGGTTTGCGTGACTATCGAGCTGTGCGGCAGTTTTGCATGGAAAATGGAAAATTTTCACTCAATGTTTGTCCAGCCAAAAGCCGCTTCCGAATTCGTACAAAGGGAAATTACTAAAAAAAAAGGAGAGAGAAAAATACAAATAGAAATATAAATAAAATTCAAACTAAAACTTTAAAACTTAGTGAAGTCTTGCTAGTTTGCAGCTTAACCCACTGAGACCTGCATTCTGTGGCATTTTTAAATATGTTTAACAACAGCACACCTTGGGGACTTTTCTCCCTTCTAATTTGATTTCCCAGCTGGAATACCCAGTTATTCGAGGATATATGCGTGTATATATAGTACTACATATATGGTTAGTGGTGGCAATATGAACTTGTCATAAAATAAAGTTGGCTGCTTTTTAAACCGCGCTTTTTTCTGCGATATTAAATCAGCAGGTGTGGGAAAGTGTGTGTGTGTGATGTGTGTGTTTGGGAGAAGTTAACAAGAGAGCACAAGTAAGTATTAAAAAGGAAAATGGAAGAAGCCAACACATATATATACATGTGTGTGTGGAAAATGCAGGCAGCTGCACAAAATGGCTGCGACGAAATGGAAAATGGGAACAAACTGAACGAAAAGTCAATTTGCTGGCGTTTTTTTTTTTTAGAAGAAAAAGTAATGGAATAGGGAATACCCCTTAGTTTAGTTTTGCAAACATTAAGTTTAAAAAAAGCTAACGAATAGGGAAAACCCTTTTAGTTTAGTTTGATTGCATTAACTTTTTAGAAGAAGAAAGAATGGAATAGGGAATATCTTTTAATTTAGTTTTGCCAACAAATGATTTAACTTTTTAAATTTAATAAACTATTGGTAAAGTTATAATAATTATAATAATAGTTATAGATTAAATATTTTAAAGTGTATTCAATTCTCAATTAAATATGTCACAAAAAAATAACAGAACAGAATTTCTCCCAACAAAAGTGCTCTTAAAATTCCCAAGTCTGATTTTAGTAAAGCTTAAATATGGAAATTTGATTAATAAAGAAGTTTTTGTAAGCAAAACAGACTCTATAAACAATCTAATGAACTTTATATTATATATTGATTAAATTAAATAAATTAAATTAATTAACTTGATTAATTAAATTACCAAATATTTGTAAATAAATTTGTTAATAAGTGGGACCTTCTTGCTCCTAAAAATAAGCAATATTTTGCACACTTCCTAAATAGATTTTCCACCTTAAACAATAAGTATTAATATTGTCTCATGCTAAACAGGCAGAAATCAGCGCAAATGCTGCGGATATATACTACTATATAGTGCATGTTCGTTCCATTGTTCAGGGTATATTTACAAAAGGTATGTGGAAAGGTGCAAAGCTGTGAAGGGGAAATTTAAAAGGGGAAAAGGGAAAAGAGAGGAGGAGAGGGAGTAGGGAACCAGCGGCGTTGTCAAGCCAAAAGCAGCAGCGTTGACATTTTCTCAACTTAATTAATTTTGCTACCACGGCTAATACGCACACACACACACACATATATATATAAATTATATATATATATATATATGAAAATACATATAGATGCCTTTATGTGTATGTTTTATGGCGTATTATGTGTGTGTGTATGCGGAAGCTGCTCTCCTTTGACTGGCGGTTTGTTTAGTTTTCGCCTCGCATTTTGAGCGTTTGATTAAATTTTGAGCGAACAGAGAGGGGAGCAGAGAGAGAGAGGGAGAGCAACTGGGCATAAATATTTCCGATTTCAATTTAGAAGTTCCAATTAAATTGAAAATTGTGTGGCGATAAATTAAATCAGCCATGTCAAAGCATTTCAATTACGCAGCGAAAACAAAACAACAGCAGAGTGCTCTCTCTCTCTCTCTCTCTCTCTTTGCGCTGTTGAAGGATTTATTGTGGCAGCTTTTGGATTTCGCAGAGTAGGCCTACTATGCTCTCCACTTGGCATTGACTTTATAAGGACTTTATTAGTAAATAAAATGCCATAAAGCATAAACAGGCCAGGGTTAAAGGGCAGCGGGCCGTAGGCCATTCGCCATTGTCCTTGCTCCTTGCTGCTTGCTCCTTGCTCCTTGGTCTTTGGTCCTTTATTCTTGGCCTGCACTCAAGTGCTCAGCCCCGTATTCCTCCGCCTTTTGTGCACTTCCACACCTCCTCCTCCTACCCCAAGCCTTCCGTTTTCCTGCCTCCTGCTTACTGCACTGTATACTGTACTGCCTTGTGCCTTATGCCTCCTCTCGTGGCATTATGCAAATCGCAGAGCACAAAAGAGCCAGCGCCAAAGTATCTGGAATGTCGATGCAACAGCAGCAGCAGCAGCAGCAGCAGCGGCAGCTATCGGCAGCTATGGCAACGACTTAAGTGGATTACAGCGGCAACTTGTTGGCCAGGCAACGGGATCCGGAGATTCCCCGGGTTCAGTGTTCAATAAACACACCCCAGAAAAGCGCCACAGGATAACCAGCAAGGACCCACGGCACTGCAGGAAATGCTGAAACAGTTTTCCATATTTAAAGCAGATTTCCAAAGTATGCTTTATTATTTATGGCATACTTTTAGCAGCTGTTTTGGGGGATTTTAAAAATGATTTCTTGATATTTAAAATTCTGGTTAAGTTTCAAAAATAATTTCTTGATATTGGAAACTCTGCCTAACTTTCAAAAATAATTTCTTGATATTTAAAATTCTGGCTAAGTTTCAAAAATAATTTTCTGATATTTACAATTCTGGCTAAGTTTTAAAAACAGTTTTTTGATATTTATAATTCTGGCTAAGTTTCAAAAGTGATTTCTTGATATTTAATATTTGTGCTAACTTTCAAAAATATTTTTTTTTCATATTTAAAATTCTGGCTAACTTTCAAAAATAATTTCTTGATATTTAAAATTTCTGGCTAACTTTTAAAAATAATTTCTATATATTATTATACTGGCTAACTTTTAAAAATAATTTCTTTATATTATTATACTGGCTAACTTTTAAAAATAATTTCATGATATTTAAAATTCTGGCTACGTTTCAAAAATAATTTCGTGATATTTAAAATTCTGGTTAAGTTTCAAAAACAGTTTCTTGATATTTCAAGTTCTGGCTAAGTTTAAAACAATTTTTTTGGATATTTAAAATTCTGGCTAAGTTTCAAACATCTTTTTGTTTATTTTCAATTTCTTTTTTAACAAGTATTCAGAGTTGATAATAACTTGCAGGACTCGAACTTTTATTAAAGGGAAAGGCAAATATTAAGCATTAGTTTTTATATTTTTAAATTATACTAGAAATTTTTGATTTTGTATTACTATTTAGAGTGTATTTCATAAAAAAATCCTCCCCTTTTTCATCGCTTAGTGTGCTGGCTCTGTAGGCTCTGCCTACTTCGATTGGTGGCAGCAACTCGAGCTCCAGCTTCAGCTTCATCTCAATTTCCAGCTCATCTGCCTCAGCTCAGTGGGCTCTTTAGTACTTATGGATTTTCCATTTAGCACAGGCCAGCCCAGAATCTTCCGGATCTCCGGCTTTTCCCACTTTCCCCCTCCCCTCTCCACGTCTTGGGTGCACTTTATCGATGCGTTGCGTATACGCGATGTGGGCATGCCTCAAGGGTTATGCTATTATTTTTTGTGCTAGAGACAGCAATTAGCTGGTAAAAGAATGCGGAGAGATTGAGTTCCAAGAGCTGGTCACATAATTTAAAACTCTCGCGAAAGTGCAATTTAAACTTTGCTTGCTTACAAGACGCCAGTCGCCAATTGTTTTCCATCTCTCCTCGGAGCATTTTTCCCTTTTCTTTCCTGCAGTTAGTTGCCTAGCAAATAATAACTTCCGACTTGGCTGGGTGTCTGCTTTGACTAAGAAATGAAATGATTACAAAACAAGAGTGGAGAGCGGGAAAGTGGAAAGTAGGATCAGGTCCAGTTTGCTGCACATTTTATGGCTTGAAGCGGAGGCAAGAAGCACAATTTACATCGCTGAAACTGAAGCAAACTTTATTACCGGCTAAACTTTGCAACTTGAGGGTGAGGGGGATTGAGAGAAAGATGAGGCTGGAAAAGTGCACCCTCCGGCTGATAGTTATTCTTATGTACTGCTAATAAGTACAACAAATAACACGGAGCGCCAACAACCAAGGCAGCGACATAAATAAATACCCGCAGACACACCCACTCCTACACCCACACCCACTTTCACTCCCCCGCTGGCACTCGAGGGTTAAGCGAGCGCACAAGGAACAAGGAGCTGAAACAAGGAAAACACCGTTTTCCATCTCCCATCACCCATCTCCGCCCACTTGATAGTTTTCCCAACCGAATACCAAGCCCACTCATTGCCAGTCGATGGAGCGCGAGCGTCTGGAGAGTCCTCCAAAAACTTTTCTCGAGTTGATCGAAAAATAAAGCGATGCGAAGTAAAGTGAAGCTGGGGATTAACTTTCAGCCCTCCGATTCATTATGTTGTGTGACAACTCTTTTTTTTTCGGCGGTTCAATCAGCCGGCGATTGTGTGAAAGCCAGTTGAGTGGAAAAACCAGGAAGGACTATGAAAATCTATATATTCTTTTGGTTTCAAATAAGTTAAACTTAATATTTGCTTTTTAAAAAATATCTTCAATTACATTTAAATAAGCTTATAGTTTATATTAAAGTCCAACCATTGATTTCCTTTACGAAATCCAACTATATACCAGCTTTTTCTGTTTTTTTTTTCTGTTTTTTTTTCTGAGGGAAATATTCAAGTAACAGCTGCTACCACTACCATTTTACTCGTCCCTGTCCACTCCAGGACTCACTTTCCTACCCCCTCGACCGTCTCTCCATTAGATTAACTGAATCGCAGGACCATTTTGCGCCCTTCACTCCCTCCGTGTGTCATGCATTTTTCATGGCTCGCCACGAGCTCAGCTGCTCAACTAAATTAACGAAATCAATCATCATCATCATGCCGGGCTGCGACAGGTTTTGACACAGTGAAAAATAAATAAATAAATTCAAAGCTGAATTTGTTTTCAATTAAATTATTTATAAAGAAATTAGAAATAAAGAATAAAAGAAAGCAGGAATTTGTATTTTAGTTAAAATAATAATTAAAAAATACGGATATTCGAGGCAGAAGTTTTTATTTTAGTTAAATTATTAACAAAGAAATTAGAAATAAAGGAACTTATAGCAGAAATGTTTACCTTAATTAAATTAATATTAAATAAATGAGAAATAATGAAACTCACAGCAAGAATTTTTAATTTTAATTAAATTCGAAACAAAGAAACTCAAAATTAAATTAAATTAAATTAGTAATAAAGAAATTAGAAATAAGGAAACTTATAGAAGAAGAATTATTGACGAAGAACTTTGAAATAAATAAACTCATTGCAGGAAATTTTATTTTAATGAAGTTATGAATAAAAAAACTTATAGCAGGCAGTTCTATTTTAATTAAATTAATAATTTGTAGTGCTTGTAAATTTTAAAGAAGTTTCAAAGAAGAATTTTATCACTATAATTGGTAGCCTTTGGTTTTATAGTCTCTAATATGGAGCTATTTAAATGAACTAAATCGATGCTTCTTGTGAGGCTGATAAAGAAATACCTTACACTATAGGACAGACCTCTTTCAAGCTGTAACTACAAAATTTATAACTAATGATTCTTTAGTAAATAAATCTCACAAAAAAATTACTCCAATCTATTTGAAAACTAGTCATAAAAAAAACTCTTTCAATTAGTTTGAAAAATAATCTAGATATACCAAAATTTAAACACATATCTATACTTGTTTTTTGGTTCCATATAAGCCCACATATATTGGCCAAATCTTATATGTTTCAGTGCTTAACCACTGACCCACTTTTGGTGATAATTTCGCGCCACATGTTGGGGCTCTCACGTTGTGAAAAATGACTGGCGGGCTCCAAGGTTCCTTGGAATGCCAGGACCCATCAGGCTGGACACATGCACATACATCATTCGATTGTTCGAAACGCAATAATTTGTAACCGTAAGCAGTTGCCCCTCAGCCGCAAATCCGCGCCCCTGGAAACGCCTTCAATATGCATTTCAATTTCAGAGCTCAGGACTTTTTTAATAATGGCTGCAGTCGCCGGAAACTCGGAAAAGCTTTCCTTTTGTCACATTTTCTACCCATGTGTGCCCGGGCCACGCCCCCACGTCCCACGTCCAACGTCCCGCCCACGTTTTGCTCTCTTAATGTGAAGTTTTTAATTAACTGCCCTACAAAAGATTTTTCGTTTTTCAGTTTTCTTTCTTTTTTTTGTAGTCCGCCTTTTTGTGATTCGTTTTTCTTTTGGCGGGAAAACTGCCCCCCTACCGGGGCCTGTCGGGGCCACAAATTGACATTTTTTTATCCCCCGTCCATACCTTTTTCACGTTTTTTTTTTCCGGCGCCACTGGCGCTTCTATTTTGGATTTTTTTTTTTTTTGTATTTTCTGTTTTTTTTTTTTTTTGTAGTTAGCTTGTGGAATTTAATAAGCCAGAAATGCTGCCGCCGAACCGAAATAAATTTGAGAAGCAAGCAAATTCGCGACGGTCGCTAATTAAAGTCAACCAGAGTCGGATATATTTATATATATATAAATATATATATATATATATGTATATATATTTAAGGTTTTGATTGTTTTCAGGGGTATATTGTTTGGAATATTTTTGGAACTAAAGCTATATTTCTTACCCAAATTATGAGCACGGATTTGCTTTGTGACTAAAATGCCTTTCAAAATCAGATTAAAGGAGTACAATTTAAAGCTTAACAAATAAGCAGGCTTAGCTTAATTAAAATGCAATAAAAACAATAGAATCTATCGATATTTTGATGATTCAATTTGATATATTTCTTAGGCGTTTGTTTAGAAAAAGGTTTAGAATATGTCAAAGAGCTATTACCATTATAATAATAATTATACTATAATGGCTTATTAATAAAATTCCTTTATTTAATGTTAAAATTACATTTAATCTATACTAGTTTTTATTAGGTTAAAAAGTCTTCATTGTTAATGTTAAATTTTATAAATTTAAATTTTTTGTGAAAATTTTGAAATGTTTAACCCCTTAAAAAATTTAGAAAACATTTAAAAAGTGTAGTTTTCCTTCAAACAGGTCTAGATCGACTCGGCTGTTGATGATGATCAAAAACATATATGAATTATACGGTCAAGAATGACTCATGACTCACAAGTAATATCACAATACCCTGCAAGGGTATAAACATAACTCTAAAGAAAATATCGAAATTTTCGAATAATCGATAGGTAAATTGCGACAACTTTCCTCAAAATATAGAGGTTTTTCCAGCTCAATCAAGGTGATCTCTAATTTAACTACATTGATTGCTTTAAATTTGAAGTTAGTCTTAAAAAAATAACATTAAAACTATCTATATTTTTTTTACTAAAATTCGATATATGGCCCCCAAATATCGATGTTTTACCAGCTCTATAGAGCACATCCCTGATTAAACCCTGCACAGCCCCAAAAAGAGAGCTATGCTTTTTTTCTGGAACGGGCTTTCCATCATTTCCATTTTGGAGCTCCGCTAAAAGCATATAGAGCCCGGCACCACGCCCCCAACCAACACCGCCTCTCTCCCCCCTCCCCCAACCCCCCCTTAGGCTAATGACAAATAGTTGTCAGACCGCGTCGCTGCCAGAAAGAGAGAGCAGGCTAGCGAGGGCGAAAGAGAGGGAGAGAGTGCGAGAGCTAATGCTCTTTTTTTGCACCTATTTTTTGGCAGGCCAAAAGGGCAAACTGTTGGCAGGGATTTTCCTGGAAGAGCACGGGGGAAGGGGAAGAGAGCAGTTGGCGGGGACAAGTTTTTGAAATAAATTGGAAGTAATGAATGAGAAGGCGCAAGGGGGGAGGGGCGCGACAGCAGCTGCTCTTTCGCTTGTGCAATTAACTGTAAAAATGCTGTCACAATATTTAAAAGTTTTAATTGTTTGTTCAATTACAATTGCAATTTCAAACTGGCGCCAAACTTTGCACTAAAGTTGTTACAAAAATAAAAAGCTCACATACATATATACATATATATTTGTATTTGTATAAAATAAAGTGAGGAAGTTGGCGGGCGACTCTCGCTCTCTGACATCTCGCTTACTTTCTTTCTTTCTCTCTCTCTCTCTTTTTTTTGCTGTATTTTATTTTGCTTTCCGCTACCATTCTCGCATTTGTTGTTGTTGCAAAATAATTTAACATGAAAATATCGCATTTCATGGACTCATACATCACCCAGCACACAGTGGCGTCGAGGGGGGGGGGGGCTGGGCTGAGGGAGGGGCGTGACTGGCCGGCGGGCAAGTGACAGCACTAACATAAACCACAATAATATCCAAAGTCATGAAGGAAGTAACCAAGTGTGAATTTTCGGTTTATGCTTTGCGAGCCCAAAGCGTTGCTGCTGCTGCTCCTGCTGCTTTTCCCCGGCTTTTCCTCCGCTCTGTCCCCGCTATCCCCTCGCTTCTCCTGCCTTTCCCATTTCCCATTTCCCTCTCAGTGCCCTCGGGCATGGCTCGGCGGTGCTCCTAGCTCTTCTTCCTGTTGTCGGTGGGTCAACTTGGGTTGCCTTTGAATACATGTACGGACATGCAGCGGATCCATGGCTCCGCCGCTCCGTCGCAACTCTTAAATTCGGTGGCTTAATTAGAAACTTTGCTACAACGTAAATACACAATGCTTTTTGTGTAAACAGAAAATATTTTGAAATTTTTAATGCTTAAAGTTTTCTCTTTAAAAAGTTTCAAAGCATTTAATTCATATATTTTACATACTCCTTTGATTAGGATTTAACTTTTTTGGAATCATTTTTAGATCAATATGAAATAAACAAATAATAAAATTATATTTTGTATTAATTAAGATATAATTTCCTTGAAATCATTTTTTGATCAATAGTCTTGGAAAACAAAAAATTATAAAATTGTATTTTTTGTTTGTTTTCTATTGATCTAAAAATAATTTAATGAATTTTAAAAGTTTATCATTTGAATCTTTAGTAATATTTTAAAGACTTCTTTAATTAAGTCTTAACTTTCTTGAACTCATTTTTAAATCAACAGAAAATAAGCAAATAATAAAATTGTATTTCTTATTTACTATTGATCTAAAAATAATTTAATGATCTAAAATAATGTATAGAATTTTAAAAGTTTATAATTTGAATTTTTAGTAATACTTTTAAGACTTCTTTAATTAAGTCTTAACTTTCTTTAACTCATTTTTAAATCAATAGAAAATAAACAAATAATAAAATTGTATTTCTTATTTTCTATTGATTTAAAAAATATTTTTAAAAAGTTATTTTATTATTTTCCAAATTATCTCAAAATATCTTAATATGATTTAAAGGAAAAATTAAGTCTTAATTCTTACAAAATACAATTTAAATATTTTTCATTTTCTATTGATCTAAATATGATTTAAAGAAAGTAAAATCCCAATCATTAAAAAGTTCTTTAGTTCCCATTTAGTACCGTATATTCTCCTTATAAATATCAAGGAATTAAGTTGGTGAAAAATGTGTTTGGTCCCCTGCTTTGTAGAGACCCTGGACCCTGGCTCTCTGGCTCTGTAAACCAAGAAGAAGGTCTTCATGCGGCGGCCATCACTTTCCTTGGCCCCGGCGCACAGTTGGGCTCATTGTGGCTTGATTTCCTGGGGCTACATTTTTTTCTCGTCTTATTCTAACCCCCTTTTCTCTTGTTTGGCCCCCTTTCACCGGCCTCATTTTGCGTTGCCCCCCCCTCCCAATGCGACGCGACGCCACTGGCCGCTTGGCTGGTTACCCCTGCAGTTGTTTTATTTGCGCTTCCGTTTCGCGGACAGTTTGCTTCGCTGTTTTTACTTCATCTCTTTTTTTACCCCCCGTATTTTTGCACCTCCTTTTTCTTGATTTTTTTCTAGATTTTTTTTTTTCTTTGGTTACATACAAGGGAAAAATGTTGCAACAAAACATTTACGACGTCATCGTTTCACAATTTTCGTGCTGTGCCACGAGATGCCTTGTGTGTGTGTTGTGTTTTGTTGTGTGTTGTGTCTTGAAATAAAATTTGTTGTTGTCGCTCTCGTTCTTCATGTTATTGCACAAGGCCTGTCCAGGCCCCTCCGCCACCCGCTGCTGCCTTAAAAAAAAAAAAAAAAAAAAACAAGCACAAAAACCAAAATAAATAAAAAACAAGAAAACAAAAGCAATAATAAGAAACAGCGGAGAAAAGGAAGAACCAAACCTTGTGTCATTTATCATGCATTTCCACTTTTGGCTTCCGTCGACCGGGACGTGGCCCGCACAGACAAATGTACAGCGACGGACAGAGAGACGGACAAACGGACAGGCAGACAGCCGGACAGTGGCCGAGTCGAGTGGAGTTGCGGGCAAGACAGTGTGGCAAATAGAGAAGGAAATAGTCCATACAGGTACCCTAGACTTTGGGAAATACTAAGCATTAAAGTCGTACTGAAGTCAATAGAAATGAGAAAGTCAGAACATATAGATATGTGGCTTCTTTATTGATATTGGACGTGCAAATCGATATTTTTATCAATATTTATGATATATATGTGGAATAGAGTGATATTCTCTTCGGTAGATTGGGTCTGAAAAATAAATAAATAAGTAAAGCAACATCAATCGGTTATTATTTGATAAAATCGATATTTTAACTTCAAATTCCATATTAATTTATATTTATAAAACTTCATACATTTCAATACAATTTTTTTATTATATTTCAATAAATATATATTTATAGATATTATATTCCAATTATATTTAAGCTTTAAGCTTAACTTTATTTCGCTGTTTCGCAGTTTTCCAAACTTGTGTAGATTGTTTTCGATAACATCTGTATTTTAAGTTCAAGTAAATGCGATATTTTTCGATAAATAAAATAAATGTTTGTTATTATTTGGCTGTATATATTTGAATAATGAAGATTCATTATATTATAGTTTTAGGTTTAACTTATACATTTTCTAATACATTTTATGGTTCTTTTTTTATATCGTTAATCAAATTTTGAATGTGATGTATTCAATTTATTAATATTTGAAATATTAATTTATTAAAATATAATTCTACGATTTTTCAAGAATATTGATATTTAAATGTTAAATACCATATTTTTTAATACTTCATCGTTATTTTTTATATTGAGCTAGATGTTTTTGTCGATATATTATATCTTTTTTTCTATTACTATTACTATATTTAAATCAGAATCTAGGCAGAAAATTTAAAAATAATAATAAATAGAAGCAAAAGTTACAGCTAGACTTTGCAATTAATTATGAGAACTAATAATAACAAGAGATACCTTTTTATGGATCTAAATCCAGACTGTATAGGAGACTGTACAAAACGTTAAAAAAAAGTCCTCTCGATGACATGTGATACATTTTCCCTGCTCCTATTATTTTTAGACCAAAGCAAAAAACCGTACAAAAAAAGAAGACAACATGCAAATACCCTTGCTACCCATCACATGTCCTGCACAGTTCTCCGCTGTTTTTTTTCGGCACTTCTACGCCCGGACTCGTTCATTCATCTCTCGCCTGTCGGCGTGGGTGTATTTCTGCGGGAACAAATGAAGCAGTGCACAAATCATACACAGACGACCAATTTATGCGTTTTCATTTGCGTGGTTATACGCCACAGCAAACTAGCGACAGAAACGACGGGAAATCTTTAGGCGAAAATTCAAATTTAATCAAAAATGTGAGCGAAAAGAAGAAGAAGCGTCGGCGAGCTGCGTTAAATTAATTTCCTTTGCGCTGAAGCTACATTTTCCGCTATTTCCCCCATGAAAAAAATGTTGGAAAAAAAATGCCAAGTCATTTGCAAAATATGGAAATGTTGCCAGTGGACTCTGGCTACCTACCGAAGGGGAAAAAATTCCTTAAATTCTTATTGAAACGCGCGGCAAAAGTTCCACAGGCTTTTTTTCGTTCTCCTCCGTCCGTTGATATATTTCCACGGCGAGAAGGCAATTGATTAGGCGAAAGGTGGGCCTGACTGTGATGGAGTGAGCTCGGAGAGGGGGGCGGAGGGGGGTCTCTCCAGGTGAGCTGGACTGGAATGAGTTGGCGATTTTCGGAATCCTCGGAAAAAGTTGCAAGCGAAAGTTTAAAATTCCTGGCTCGCCCAGCAGCAATTTATTGTCCCGAATGGGTTGATGGGTTATGAATTTAAATGATTTCTTATTTATAAAGTAAAAGCGAAAAGCTGAAAAGCTAACTAATAGCCTTTATGCCATTGCTATAGACTACCCACAGGTGATGCCACTTGCCACATTCACTTTATTCGGCGACATTGGAATTGCTTTGCTTTGATTTTAATGGAAACGAGAATTCCAGGGTCAATTAAGGCTTTCTTTTGACAGGCTTGGACCGTGTTCTTATTAGAATTAATCTACTCTTTAAAGGACTTGTTAATGTACAAACTTACAGTGAGCACCAATGTGCCACAAAAAAAAAAAAAAAAAATTAAGGCCACCCTAAATAACATTTTTTATGGCTAAATTTTTCTATTTTTTTTTTTAAATTTAGGACAAGGTTTCTAGTTTCTTTAAAATTTCCCCTTAAATAACGGGCGAATTTCCCTCAATTTGCTTGTTAATTTTTTACGCAACAGTGATAAAATCGTTCTAAAATTATTGACGAAACATCTCGTATATTTGCGCTTATAATTCTCAACTGGTTCTAACATCACCAACAAGAAGTGATGTTTGCCGGAAATGTTTCAGATATGAATGTACATATATGTGTATTACTTTCTGCATTCAAAAAAACTGCCCTAGATTTGAAGATTATTTATTTTATTTATGAATTCATTTATTAAATAGGTCAAATTTGGGGCTCTGTAATCTGATTTGCTTTGTTTAGTTTATTTCTTGATATTCGGGATAATTCCACTTGTTTCTCTGGTCAAATTTTGTGCCACAAAATTAATTACGAAAAATCTCGCACATGTGCAATTATAATTCCCAACTGGTTTTAGCATCTTCAGCATGAAGTGATGCAATTGTGTGTATGTGTATGTGTATGTGCTATTACCGAAGTTGAAGAACTAAATAAGTGTCTTGCCTTTGAATATCTTGAAATAAAATTTAAAATAATTAAAAAGCTAAGTTCAAAAAAGAAACCATTGTTTTTACAAACGGAATCCGAGTGATCGGTACTATCGATTGTACTATCGATGGCTTACCAGCTCTAATACGTACGCAGTCTTGCTTTTCTTCTTTATTTTTTTTCTCCCTTTCTCCCCTTTTTTCCTTTCATACTTCAACCCTCTCCTCTTCCTTCTGCTCCCCCTTGTGACGCATTGAGACCGCATTTAAGTTGAGGCAGCTGTCAATGTGATAAATAAACTTGGCCCGCCAAAGGGTTCGGCCCCCATGTGCTCTGCTGCAACATATAAATAATAATCGGGCGGCGCGGCGGCTGTCTCAGCTGCCACCAGACAGTGCGTTTCGCGAGTGTAGGGCTGTTGCCAAAAAAACATGCCAGAGCAGCACAGCAAAGGGAAGCAAAACCATTCCAAGATAACTAACAAAATTAAATAAATTAGCTCAGAGATCAAATAAATTCTATACTTTGGGAAAACACATTTTTCTTTCTCGTAAGCACAATACTTTTCACATAGACTGTTGTATGGATTTTATCGGGAATCACTGTGAACTTGCCAAAACTTATTTTTGAGCTCTTGTCGGAAAGTTGGCCAAGAGAAAATGAATATATTTCCTTATTTTTCACACTCTCCATTCTCTATTTTTCATTCCAGGGGCAGCGAGAGAAAGAGAGACAAATGGGCGTGGCATCGATGAGCAACGGGATGCTGGCACTGCCCCTCCTGGCCTTGGCGCTCCTCGCCGGCTGCATTCTCCACGTGGAAGCCTACTCCAGTACGTATACGTGATATTCGGAGACCAGGAGCTGCTCTCCAGCTCCTGCTGCTCCGTTTATTATGATTATTGTTTCTCTTCCTGTGACTTGTGTAATTTCCCCCCAAAAAAAAAATATATAACAACCGAAATCGAGTCCGAGATCGGTGGTGAAAATTTCATGCCTTCATCAAAACCTACATCATTGACATTGCGAACTTAGAATCCGAGAATCCCCCAATTTGTAGGCTTATAATTTGTTGTTTTGTTTCATTTGTTTTCTTTATGATTTTATGACCACACACACACACAACCTACACACACACAATTGAAACCCCTGATCCTTGATCTATGATAACCCGAACTTGCCGCGGGCACAGAGTATGGCCGCGGATGCGGGGACATCGGCTGCCTGCCCACCGAGGAGTGCGTCATAACCAGCGACTCGTGCAGCTACAACCAGCGGGATGGCAAGGACTGCGGCAGCTATCCGACCTGCAAGCGGCGCTCCGGCGGAGGATCCGTCAACAGCAGCCCCAACCAGGCAGCGGCTCCCTCGGCCAATCCGTCAGGTATTTAACTTGGAATCCCCCACACTTGATCTCTTATGTTGTGCGCTTCCCTGGGGGAGTTGTCGGTGGTCAAAATTGTCGGTATTGTCGGGTTTCACGGATTGGCGCTGCCCCAAATTGGGATATATGTATATCTATCTTTTTGTTTTGTTTTTTTGTTTTGTTTTGTGTGGTTCCTCAAAAACAGTTTATGCGGATTATTTGGTAGTTATTTCGTATGGTATTTGATTCGGATTTATCTTCGAAAGAAAGGCTTACTTCGGTCGCCGAAGATTTCAATATTCTTGCAGAGCGTTTTAACTTTTCTGAGATACATTTGTGGTCTGTTTGAAGAATCCTTCAATAATAGAATATTAAATCTAATGAATTTATAAAGCTTAAAGTAAAATAAACAAATATTTAAATACGGAATTGGTGAGCTAAAAATAATTCCATTTAGTAAATAATAAATTCCTATAAATCTAATTAAATTACAAAAGTAAATAAGATCTAAATTAACATAATATGAGATTCCAGTTAAACTTATATTAAAGCTTATCCAAATTTCATTTAAAAAACAATCTGCAAGTATATTAAAAACTACTCCAACTGTAACTTTTATGTTCTTCCTTAATTGTTTAGCTTTAACTTTTTGTTTTATTTAATTTTTTTGTAAATCATTAGCATATATTTATGCAATCAATTTTAATATTTATGGCAATCTAACACACAAACCTGCACACCTAAACTAAGGCAGACATACACCAATCAACCAACACAAATACACACACAACACACACACACACCCAGAGCTTTTGCCAGCTCAATCAATCTAACAATCAACCAATCAATCAATCACCCGCTCGCTCCCTCATTCATCGCCTCATTTGCTCAAAGGCTTCCTAACTAAACTATCCAACTAATCGACCGCCCGAACAGTGCCCATCCCTGCTGCTCCCGGCTCTCTGCCACAGATTTATGCATGATTTTAAATATAAAAAGGAAAAAGCACAGAGAAAACCCTTTGAAAAAATTAAATATTAGAGAAATAGTTGAGATTATTTGAATTTTCAGAAATCAAAAAATATTGATGAAATCACTAAAGTTAGGAGTTTAAAGCATACTTTAATGGAATTTTTACAAGGTTTTAATTTCTTCTGACTTTTATTATTTAATAAAAAAAAATTTTAAAGCTTTGTAGGGTATTATTATTTCAGTCAGGAACTTAAAACCCAGTGAAGGAGTTTTTGTTGACTTTAGAATTCTTGATCAGCATCAACAGCCGAATCTATCTAGACTTGTTTAATGCAAAAAACATTTTTTTTTTTAATATTGTAAAAATTGTATAAGGGTTACATCTTTAACATTTATAAAAATTCCAACGCTTTGTCAATTTTTATGATTTTAAAGTCACTATTCAGATTTATTAACCTGCTAAAAAGTAGCATAAAAAAGTTTCTAATGTAAATTAATGCCTTTAAGGCTATTTATAATGATTTTTATGATCAAACTGCAAGGAAATACAAACTTTAACTAACTAAAATTAGCTTACTTTCTTACTTTACAATGTTTTCAAAGAATTTAACCTCAAAAATAGACAAATGTAAGGCTAATTTGGCTATGAAACATAAAATATTAAATAAGTAAGTAATATTTCTAGTAACTCAGAATTAAACACAATTGTAAACCAAAGATGAATTACTTAAAAGTCTCTCCAGTAAAGCGTTTTCTCTGTGCTGGCCAGGGAGCTGGGGGGCAAGGGTACAGGTCACACGGTCATGGTCATGGTCAAGGCCCTAAATATTAACAAATCGACCCCGCATTCTCTTTCTCTGTGTGCAATCAACTCCGCAATCAACTAACTAACAACACTAACAGGATCGAGTCTGGGCCAGGGACCCGAGAACAACATCTTTGCACCCGCCTCATCGAATCCCACGCTTAACACCTACACCTATGGCCAACAGCAGGGCGGCGGTGGCGGTGGCGGTGGCGGCGGTGACGCCCAAATGGCGGCCGGAAACGGAAACGCCGGAAATGGGGAGCGCGACAAGTCCGGAAGCGCAAACTCAAACGGGAACGGGAACGGAAACGGTAACGCGGGAGCGGCGGGCGCCTCCTCGACGGGCATAATCGATCCGCACTACGTTTTTGGGGCGAAGCACCACATGCCCATCATACCGAACATGCCCATCTTCCCGTACAACTCGCCCACGTCGGCGCCCTCGTTCCAGCAATTCCCCCAACCGAATCATCCAGGCAGCGTCCTCAATCCCGGCTACCCGATGCATGGCCTCCAGCCGGTGAATCCCTACAATCCGCCCTTCGTCTTCGGCCAGCTACCGTTCTATGGCGGCGGCGGGCCCACCGGCACCGGCGGTCCGCCCGGTGGCGTTGGAAACGGTGGAGGCATCGGTGGCGGCGGCGGCGGCGGCGGCGGCATGGGGTTACCCAGCTCCACGCTGGGCATCCTGGGTGGCGGCGGCGGCGGTCTGGCCCCCTATGGAAGCAACTACCAGGGCTACCAGTCGCAGCACTCGAATGCGAACATGTACAACAAGCCACCGCCGCAATATCAGAATCAGAATCAACAGAATCCCTACAACAGGCGCACCCAGGCGCATCCATCGGCAGCTGGCGTTAATGGCGGCACGCCGCTCCTCCTTCTGGCCACCGCAAGCATCCTGCTCCTGGCCCTCCTGCGGCACACGTAATAAACTGTGTGGGCAGGAGCAGTGAGCATAAGGACGATGGCAATGACAACGAGGAAGATCCCTGGAAAAATCAAGCATTGAATGATCAAATCAAATCTTTAAAGAAAAAAAAGCCTAGCTTAGAGCATACATTCATTTTTGCAACGATTCGTAAAATTCACTTGCAAAATGTACAGGGAATTGCGTAGAAAATAAAGTAAAAACTAATTCAGAAACAGAAGAATTCAAAATTGTCAAAATATAAACTGCAGTTGCAAAAATGAAAGTATGCTCTATAATTATATACCCCTTTTTGTTTATTTCTACCTAAGTTCTCCCAAATTTATTTCTTTTATATAAATTTTCACTTTTCGTTTGCAATAAGCTTAAGACATTTATGATAATATTGTAAACCGAGAGCAGTGGCAGTTGAAATACTTTCATTTTCATGGCTACAAGTACGTAATTAGAACTGTAATATATCAGGTTGCGCTACAGCTTATAGTCCCTTTTTCTTTATTACGAAAAATTGCGAATGAATAATGCATGCAATTGGAAACAAATTCAGCCACAGGACAAACACACACCGAGAGAGAGAGAGGAGTCTCTACAAAGTTTCCAGTTTCCTGCAGCAGCATTTTTGGGCACTTTGTGTCTCTTAGTTGTATTTTAATTACACGAGCAGCAGCTCCCTTCCTTCCATCCTTTCTGCCGCCCAACCTCCACGTTATTGGCATTTTTTGTGCGCCAGCCAGCCTTTGCCGGTCTAGCACACACTTCGTATACGTAATTTCAATTTAATATTGTGTGCCGGCGAGTGTGAGAGTATGAGAATATGAGAGTGTGTGTGTGTATCTATACACATACAACAAGTTCATTTGTGTGTTTTCGACAATCAGTCAAGGGAATCCCCCTCGGGAGTGGAGCAGAGTGGAGTGGAGTGGTAGTAATGCTCTTTTTTGCAGCTCAATTAAATTGGAATTTAATTTCGGGCTTAGACGGCATCAGAGCCTCCCTCAAGTCTGACCGCTGGACACACAGACACACTAGCACCAGCAGAGACACACAGACAGGCAGAGAGGCAGACCGGCAGGATACTGGCTGCAGGACCTCGCACAAACGCATGGCTGGTTGGGCAACTTTGATGTTAATTTCGTGTTTGTTGATGTTACGAATTTAAGGCCAGACGGGCCGGCTTTTTGCCAGCTGCCACTGTCGGCAACAGATACTTAGATGGATAGTGTTGTAGATACAGAGATACGCATGTCAATCAAAATGCATAATGAGCTACAGTTTGAACCGAGTGACGGAATTGCAGCAGCAGCAGCAGCAGCAGTGCACCAAGTGCAAGTTTTTCATTTACTCTCTTTTTTTTTGTACCGAATACTTGATAATAAATTAATAATAAATTATAACCAGTGAAAGCAATTTCAAAACGCATTTTAAAGAGAAGAAAGAACAAGAATTAAGCTAGCCTAAGGTGTTCGGAATTAATCGAGAAACTAAAAACTTAAAACTAAGCTAAACAAACTAACAATAAGCTGACAGAGAATCAAACAAGGTCACGATGAATGCATTTACATTTGCTAACAACCAACTGCCAGAGACACATACATGAGACCAACATGGAAATCATAAATCACACGAATCGAAAAGCCAAAAATAAATACTTGCATGACTTCAAGTGCTTCAGAATGTTAATATTTGCAGAGAGTCAGCATTAGGCATTTGTCCCTAGCCATGTTTTACCTATTAAATATGAAGTATTTTTGAGATTCAGTCAATCGAATGCTGAGTGCGACCAAAGATACAAATAAATCGTTCTACTTGCAAATTATAAGTTGATGCTGTAAGTTCCGGTTAATCGGTGCCCGGAATATTTACTCCGTCCGTTTGTATTTGAACACTTGATTTCTTTTTGGGACACATTTCGCCAGACATTCATTTGACATCTCCGAAGCAAGGATTGTATAATAGCAAGATGTGTAACGGCCTATAAAATATACTCTCTTACAATTGTATTCAATAGCTAGAGAAAGAGCGTGCTTTTTAGCTAGAGATAACTTTTTGGGCGTTATGCATATTGTTATTGAAAGATTTAACTAAGGATCCCATAATAGCAAGATAAGTAACGCCTTATAATTTACATTCTCTTAAAATTGCATTCGAAAGCCAGAGAAAGAGAGCAAGAAAACTCCTTGTGCGTTATGCATCTTGCTATTACAAGATCTCGTCGCCTGAACCCCTCAACGAACCATGTAAACCCCGTATTAACAGTATTAAAGAACTAACTAAAAAACTGAACAACCGAAACCAAAACAAAGCAAATACTAATCCCGCAAAACAAATTAACGATCAAACAATAAGTATTCGAGTATTTACTAATCAAAACAAGAACAAAAAACAAATAAAAAACGCAACTAAAGATGGAAAGAGTTGTACATAGCATTAAACATGTGTATGGAGGTTATATATAAATATATATTTAATATACTAATGCGAAGACTTAACTTAGACCTAAGCCCTGGCGGATGAAACTCAAAGTTGTGTAGATTTAAATCGGTGCAATTGTTAATCAAAACAAAAACAAAAGCAAAAGCTACTAAAAAAAGATGAGATAATGCTAAGCTAAGTTCATTTTTTCCCCCAATTTTTTATTTTGTCTTCCTTTTGCCTAATTTGTGTTCTCCGTTTTCTTTCGTTTCCATTTACCTTTTCATGTTTGTTTTATGTATCACAACATATACCAAAAATCGATCCCGCTTTTGTGGCTAACACACGCATTGCTTGCTCTGCTTGAACGCCGAATCCAGAGGTGAGCCATAACGCATACGCCCCGAATGCCCCCAGTGCCCCGCTGCCAGATGCGGATGCGGGCAGCAACCCGAACGGGAACGGCGGATACGGTGGCGGCTTCTCGGCTGGCGGCCATTCCCTGTACCCCAGTCTCCCGAATGCGAACTCCGGCGGTGGAATGGGTGGAAATGCTGGCAACAATGTTGGTGGCGGCGGCTACAATCCCTACGGTGGTGGTGCTGGCAACGGCGGCTACAATCCCTACAATGGCGGCTATCAACCCGCTCCTGGTGGCTATCAGCCCGCTCCTGGTGGCTATCAACCCGCTCCTGGCGGTTACCAGCCCGCTCCGGGCGGCTACCAGCCGCGTCCTGGCTACACACCGCCGGCCCCCGGCTACGAGAACAACGGTGGCGGCGACCAGAAGCCCAAAGACAAGAACGGCGGCTTCTTCTCCAACTTCTTCTCGAATCCGGCGGTGAGTCAAGCGGTCTCCGGTATCATTGCAGGCCAGATAGCCAAGCAGCTGCAGGGCGGCGGTGCCAATGGCGGCGGCGGCGGAGCTAATGGAGGAGGAGCTGCCTATCAGCCCAGCGGTGGCTATGGCGGCGGATCGTCAGGTGGATACGGCGGCGGCAGTGGCGGCGGCGGCTCCTCGGGCAGCAACATCCTGGGCGGCCTGCTCGGCTCCGTTCTGTCCGGCGGTGGAGGCAATGCTGGAGGCGGCGCTGGCGGCGGAGCTGGCAGTTTCCTGGGCAGCCTTCTCAGCGGCGGCGGCAACGCCAATCGAGGTGGAGCCATGGGCGGCGGCGGCGGCGGTGGCGGTGGCCTGAGCGACATCTTCAGCTCCAAGAACTTTGGCGGTCTGTTCAGCGAGAATCCCTCGTCCAGGGGCAGCTCCTCCGATGGCTCCTCGTCCAGCAATGGCGGGGCCAAGAGCTATCCCACCCAGGCGCCGGGTAACTACTACGGCTAAGGAGCAGGACACCATACATCAATATCCTTTCCCAGGGGAATCCCCCCTTAATTTTTGTTCTTTGGCAACGTAATCAAATGGAGAACTTTCACAGCAAGGAAATTTAACTGAAACAATATTGAAATATATAAGCATATTATACGTAACTATTAACGAAGTTTATACAAAATACACAATACAACATATACATATATATACAGCATATATATATATACCCGATTCTTGAGAGCGGTGTGTAGAAACAGCCCAGTCCCCATTCGGAGTTCATTTGTAAATAGAGAAAGTATCTGAAATTGAAATTGAATTGAGAAAAATAATACATATACGTAAGAATTGAAAGCCATATAGCAATGAGTTGTCTTTATATTTTGGGAAAGGGTTTAAGCTGATTTCTAACCAGTAAGTATTTTTTGAGAGTTTTTAAAAGGTAAATAATACTTTGATTAAATATAACTAATTTTACTTGGATTTTCACTTGATCTCTAAAGAAATAAGTATTATTATCTGCATCTCATAGCAAAGAGAGTGTATTCAAAACTTAATTATATATATTAAGTAGGAGTATCCCCTGAAATATATATCCCCTAATAATCATGATCATAACTTTTGATGAGAAACTTCCGAGGGGAAAAGAAGATTGCTTTCCACCGAAAAAAGTTGGCAAAATTCTACTCGAGGCGGCACTCAAAATGCGTAGCATTTCCGTCTCCACCTGTCTTCTCACCTGTGGCACCCCCCCTCGAACCCTCGCCGTCTGTCCGCACTTCACGTCGGCCACACCACACACACTCTCTGCCTGCCGCTGGCAGTGGAAGCCTCAATACCCGCCCCTCTATCAACTCGGCCAGCAAACATTTTGTTGCCTTTTGTTGCACAGAAAGAATAGGATCCAAAATGGGATAGATCTCTTTAAAAACAAAGCCTGTTTACTAAGTTATATTTTTGTTATATAATTAAACTGTTTAAAAATAATTTTAATATCAATTTTCAAGTAGAATTTGAATATAAGCTGCTTAATTATAAAGATCACTAGCTGTGGTAAGTATGCTGTTTTTAGACATCAAAATGAAGTTCTCTTGAATTATGCAGATAACTCATCGATAACTATAGATAAGTGGACTTGAAATAATCGATTGAGATATATTTTGGATGCTAATAGCTACTCAAACCAAATTAGCTTTCCTTTTGGCATTAAGCCAAGTTCATTTGGAGCCTTTGGTTCTTTCATTTTCAATTGATAACTATCGATAAGTGGACCCTACAGCAAAAGATAGATACAACCATGGAAAGCCAATAAGTTTTCCAACTAAAAATAAATCGATTTCAATTCCGATGGCATCTTTGAAATCCCTTCTCTGGCCAGCTTAGCAGCTGATGGCTAATTTTCTTTCAGTGCACGTGTGTAGCTTTTGCTGTTGCCAGTGTGTGGCTGCTTCACTGCAACAATATATTATGCGCTAAGCTCCTCAACTATGCAGCTAAGCGGAGGCGAGGGCGAGGGCGAGGATGAGGATGAGGATGAGGACGAGGACGAGGGAGGACGACCAGGCGGCCGGGTGGCCATTTGGCTTTGGCTCTGGTTAACCGACTACCGTTTTGTAATTTATTTAAGTAATAAAATAAATATATGTACGTTATACGAACACTGCCGCACCTGCCCTGTCCCTGCGCCGTCCTGTCCTGCTCGGCTCTGGAGGACCTGAAGAGTTCCGCAGAAAGGCGGCGCACATGCAGCACTGCAACGGAATGCGGCATGGCTGAGGATGAGGATATGGCTGACGATGTGGAGGTGAACGTGAACGTGGACCTGGGATGTGGATGCGTTAGTGGGTTTGTTGTCAAGCGAAAGTGCGCTTCAAGTGCACGAAGCACCCACTTACCCAAAGTGAATTTAGTGTCAAGTGCAGGAAAATGTGAAAAGCAGCTGCGAGTTAGTTTTTCATATTTAAGCAGCACTTCAGTCCGGCAGCAACAACACAGCGCCAGCGCCACATACAGCTCCGCACAGTGGTGTAGTTTATGAGCCTGAAAATTAGGGGATTAATTCAAGGTACTAGTTTTTTAATTAGAATTAAGAAAAGTGAATAAAATGAGGTAATTTTAAAATTCTTTGAAAGCCTTTAAAGTGCAAGCTAGCTATGTAATTCAAGATTAACTAATTATTTATTTAGATGAGGAATTGCATAATCCTAAATTGAGTTGATCAAGTTCTTAAATATATAGATTATCATATATTTAAGACTTGTTAAGATCTATGATATTCTTTAAGAAAGTAAGTATAACATGTTTTCAAGAAGTAACCCCAATTATTCCTCCTTTTGACCTTATTTTTGAATAATTAAAGAGACATTCTCTCTACAACTTGCACTACTGTGACAGCGCACCTGTGAGGGAAGAGTGGGTTGCGGATCAAGGACCAGGACCTGGTCTGGCTTGGATTTCAGCTGGCGGATCCTTCAGGGCGAAACAATGACTGTGCCGCCATTTAGAAGCCTTTCGTCCCTTCGCTCTTCCCTCCCTGGACGAGGCGGCGGATGTCGTTGACTTTTCAAGTCGCATTAGGAGCGACACGGCGGCGTCGCCTTCGCTCGCGAGGAGGTGGAAGGAAGGGGCACAGGAGCATAGGGGCGCCTTGTGGGTGGGGCTTAAGTGTGGTGCCTCGCGGTGGGGCATAAAAATACATGTAAGAGGCTTTCAGCTTATTGTTTGGCACTGTCGCGCTTTTATGATTGCACGCAGGTCTCCTTGCCGCTCCATCCCGGCCCCTTATATCTTGTCTCGGCTTAATTTTATTGATATTACACGTACTTGAAGTCGACGACCAGGTCGAAAACAGGCGCCGACAGCCTCCCCAGTCCCCCTCAGCCCCCTCCTTGCATTTCCATTCCCATTCGAAGCATTTGGCTATTAATTTTTACGACTTACGACTTACGGCTTACGGCTTTTACGGCGGCAGAATGTGAGCGGTTGCGCGCAGTTGATCAATTTTTCATATCCATTGGCACTTGAGTACTTGCCGCGATATATGTCTTATATATTTATGATATGCTCTCTCTGCTTGTGCAAATCCAATTACGGTTCCATAATCAACAATCAAGACCTGCAAAGCTGTTTGCACTTTGCTTACTTTTTGGTGTTAACTTGAAATTAATTCGATTCGTTTTGAAATGTAATTTAATTTGTTAAATTTGAAGCAGCATATTGTTGGAGTGTTTCCAGTAATAACAGATTACAAATTAAGCTTAGTTCTCTTGTTTGTTTGTTTTTTTGATGTAACAACAGACTTGCTTTTTTTCGTAAACAATCGAAATCGAAATCGAAATCGAAATCGTTCCCTTTAAGGCGATCACTTCATATAATTTTGAAGCGATGGAAATGGAACAGAAATGCAGATAAATGTGACATTCTCAATTAAATTTAAGAATAGGAAATCGATAACAATACAGTTAATTTTTAAAAGAAGATTGTGGTTTTTAGGAAAACTATTTCTTGCTATTTCTTTCTTTTTAAATTTAAATTATTTTCACATTTTAAAAGAAAATTCCAGAGACTACAAAGTCCGCGTTAATTTAAGACTTGCTCTTCTCCAAGTTGTGAAACAGAAACTTGTACAAATTGTTCCATTTGCTGTAATTACTTGCGAGTTCCCAATGAAATTCCATCTGGCGAAATATATATCTTTTGGGGAGAATTTCCTACGATTGGCTCCTTTATTTCGTATTCTCTAACACAACAAACTATTCCATAAACATGTATATGTTTGCCTGGCTCTGGCTCTGGCTCGTTGGTGTTTTTGCTGTTGCTTTCTCGGGCAATAAAAATGCTACAACTTAATTAATTAAGTGCAAATGATAAAAATGACCAAACAGCACGAAATACACACAAACACACACACATACACACACTTGCAGGGCCAAACAAGCCAAACAGAGAGAGAAAAAACTAATTAAGTTTTATGTGCAATTTTCGTGGCTGAAAAGTTTCGTTTGTGTGTGGCAATTGTGTGGTGTCCAAAGGGCAGGGGGCCGGGGCCAGGACCAGGACATCAAGGATGGTGCGGCTTTGGGGGCTCCTCTAGAGTGTGCCACGTTACGTGGCCGTCACGTTCTGTTATTTATTTTGATAGTTTGTTGTAGCTGCGCAGCAGCAGCGCTCTCCCATTGTCCCTCCATCTCCGTTCGCGTTCGCTCTTGGTCCTGTTTTGGCGGGAAATCTGTGCGCTGACATTTGCCGCGATTAATGAAAGTTAAGCTTTTGTCCGAGCTCTTTAATTTGTGGCCATTACAAAAAGGGCTAATACACAGAGCGAAAACATGGGTCCTTTGCGGGGAATTATACAACGCAGTAAAAGAGGCATTTTTGACCGTATAAAGTATATATATTCCTGATCAGCACTAACAACCAAGTCGATCTTGCCAAGTTTGGATAAAAGAAAATTTTGCTAAATATCTTTTAATTTTTTTTTAAATTGTTCTTCATTTTTTGTTTAAATTTTCAACGGGTTACATCGTTAAAGTTCTCAAAAATTAAAAGGAAGCATGTGCTCATATAATTCCCAATTGGTTCTATCATCCCCAGTATAAAGTGACGGCTGCCGATCAAGTTTTAGATGTGTATGTGTGTATAATGCTGTTGTGTGTGTGCTATTGTGTGTTTGTGTTAAAAAAAAAAATTAACTTGTTAATTGTCAAAGTAAAAAATGTTAATAAAAGTAATAAAATTTGGTAAAATAGCCCTAAAAGCAATAAAATAGCTTTCTAAATATACGAAAAATTTTGTAAATTGACTGAAAATAAAGGCTTACACTGAAATAAATTATTTTAAATTTAGTTAAATTACTAAAGTTTTGCTTTCACCAAAAAACTAATGTTTGCCATAAGTCCCATTTCCATTAAAATCTACAAAACAAAATATTCCAAAGGAAAATAGAAAACCCCACGAATTGTCAAAATTGTCCAAAATGTGATCTCCGAGTGCACGCACACACCCAAAAACCCAGATTACCGCAAACATTCTCTATCGACGGAAATGGCAATAGGCAAAAATCCATTGCCTACTTATGTGGGCGGAGCGAGAGAGCCGCGTTGCCCAGGTGAGGGGAGGCGGAGGATGGATGCTGTTTTTATTCCAGGAGGAGCAGCACTGCAGGAAAAACACATGCCTGGCCAGAAGCTTGTTTACATGCGTTTGGCGCACTCGCCAGATAAATTAGCAGCAACATCATAGCAGCAGCAGCAGGAGGAGCAGCAGCAGTAATAGCAGCAACAACAACTGCAACATAGCTGCCTCCTGCAACGAGCTCACATTTAGTCAACGCTGATTTTTAAAGCAAGAAAATTGAAACCTCTACATGGTAATATTTCCAATTATAACTCCTTTTCTCTTTGAGAAAATAATAGCAAATGAAATCTAAAATAGTATTCATTCTATTTATTAAAGTCTTGCCTGGCAGCATCAGGATTAAACATAATCAAAGGAACAAATAAGGAACTGGGCAATGTCTGCAAACCTTTTGTTAGCTAACCTTTGACATTTCGAAACATTATTTTGGGGTATTATAATTTATGCCTAAAAGAGTGTCCCCAAAGTTTAGCCATATAATTGTGCACCCTTTTTGTTTTATATTTTTTAAAACTATGAGGAGAGATTGAACTATTTAAAAGGAGTCTAGGAAAAGTTCGGTGTTTTTATAATGTTTATAATGTTTTACAGCTCTCATATTATTTGATTTATTTGACTGCAATGCATCGATTTCATACCGCAAGTGTATACAATCTTCGGCGTTCCAACTTAAGCATCCTTTCTCGATGATGTATTATTTGAAGAGCAGCTGAAATTGCCAGAGCTGTGGATTGCAGGTTGCATTCACTTAGTTGCATTCGAAGCTCAACGAGGCAACAACAAAATTTGAAGTTGCTGAAAAATATTTGTCCCTGCTTTTGAAGCAGAACTTCAACCCTTTCTCCGCCCCGGCATGTGTTGGGAAAACTTTCGACTTCAGTACACAACTTACCTCAACTTCTGGCAAAGAAAAAAAAAAAAGCAAGATTTGTTAACTTGGCCGAAAGGGAGGAGGAAGAACTTTCCATTCGAACGTTGGCCAGTGAGTAATTGAGGGAGACGAAGGACTGGCTTACAGTCCAATTTCGCAAATCGTCCGTTTTTGCAGGTGATAAATTTTGAAAGGCATTTTAATTGATTTCGACAAGAGAAATTAAATTCTGCCAGAGAGCTAGAGAGAGAGAACCAGGACCAAGGTGTGAGCAACATCAATTATTAAGCGTTCTATGCCATTTGAATTATCAAATTTTGCCACTGACAAAATGCTCGATGCTCGTGCGCCTCTTACATGTGAGTTTCAATTAAAAATTTACTTATTTGCTCGACAAAGTTTTTGTGCGGCGGAGAGCGAGCGAGCAGCATGGAGACTTCAAATACCAAAATGCTCAAATACAAAACGACAGGCAAATGCTAAAGGAGCCAAAGGAGATGTGCAAGGATATGCAAGGAGTGTGTGCCTGAACGGGGGAAAAGGAAATGTGAATGTGACTGTGAATGGGTATGGGTATGGGTATGAGTATGGGAATGAATAAATTTCCAAGCAGTTGAAATGTTGAACCAAGCGAAGTTTCTGCTTTGTTTTGGCGCCTCAACTAAAGAAACACACACACACAGAGCGAACCGGGGAGGAGCGGAGCTAAAAAAGGCGTACACCGGAAAATAGCATCCTGGGAATGCATTAGCATGAAAATTAAGCATTTATGGAGTTAAGCTTGTTAGCTGCTTAACTCAAAATTCAAGTAACTCTTAATATAATGCTGTAAACTTGAGACTCTTTTAATTTAATAATTGTGGCTGCACTCATAAAAACATTATCTAGATATCATGTCAAAAATAACAGCCATAAGATGAGGTTTCTATGAACTTAAGGCAAGCATCATTTATACAATTTAGTTGGTTCAATTTTCAATTTTCCTTTTAATTTGAGGCAAGGTTTTTTGATTTGTTTCGTTTACTTACTTCTTTCTTAATTTATAGGCGAATTCCAATTGTTTTACATTAAAATCTGTGCTGAAAAATGTAGCATAGGTGCACTTATAATTCCCAACTGGCTCTAACACCTCTAGCATTACCTGCAGGCCAAGTCCCAGATATTACTGCTCTTAAAGTAACCCTCAAAGTAACTTCATTATTTCCCCTCCTAATTCAAGAAATATTCGCCTTAAATTTATATAAAATTCACTTTTTAACGGTTAAAGAAAACTCTTTATTAAAGTAATAAAAATTTGTTACATTCCCTAAAAGAAATTAAACATATTTAATTGTGAATTCAATATACTACAGACTACTTTATTTATAAGTATTTATAGAATTTAATGTATTATTCGTGTTTAATTATGTTTCTTTTAAATAATACAAGCCTGTAGCCTTCGAGCGAAGCCTGTCTGTTGTCTAAACACGCATTCAGATCTGGAGAAGATTTCTTTGTCGTCTGCTGGCTAAAAATAATGAAAAATATCTGTAAATATATAAAACTTTTACCTAAAATTAAAACAGATTTTTACCAAATTGCCTGAAAAACAACAAATTTGTCTACATTAAAGAAAAATTGCATTCGATTTGAGTTAGTTTCTTCTCTAATTTTAGGGAAAATTTAGGGCTACTTACGTTTGAATCCATAAATCTTCTTTTCTTTTTTTGTGGCGATTGAAGGCACAATTTTTGATGAGTGTAATTTGAGACCTTGTTCCAGTGTATTCTCATCCGAAGAAGAAGATGCCAAGGCTGGAGCGGCATGCGGTTTGCGGCGGCCTCTTACTTGCTGCACACTTTGTGGCCATCGTCGGCAGGGGCGGAGGGGAACTATAGAGTGGCAATACGAATGGGGGGAAGGACAAGCGTAGAGCCTTGTTATACCAACCGAGGAAGCCCTGGAACTGGAACTGAAACTGAAGGAGGAACTGTTCAAGTTGTGCAGCGAAAGCCACAAAAATAAGAAACGAACGACAAAGTAAGTACTGCAAGAACCCCCCTCGAGTGGCGCCTCGGCCTCCGTCTCAGCCTCTGTGCAAGAAATTAGAGCCGCAAATCATTTTGAAAACAATGCATATGCCATGTCATATGACAGGAGATTCATCCTGGGGCGGGGGCTAAGGAGGGGAAGGAAGGGTAGCTTGTTGGGTTTTCCAGGAAGCTGCACAAAATTCCCCACGCCTCTTTCAGTCGTCGGATATTCGAGATTCCGTCAATGCTAATTAGTCGGGCTTGCGGCGGCTTCTAATTGGGATTAGCTGTTGTCGAAGGAGCAACTTTCCGGGGGCGTAATCGTAAGCGTCAGAGATTGACGTGACGCCAATGAGCTCATTAGGGTTTAATCCAGACTGAGGCAGGAACTTTATTATTTGCCGAAAATGTTTATTGTCATTCTATCATAGAACAGGCTGTGAGAGTTCCCAGCAATAATCATATTCCATTCGGGCACAAAAGATTCAGAATCCTTTTGGGTTTCAGGTTCCAGGATTCAGATTCTAAGCCCACTCGAAATCAGGGCCCGAAAGGAAAGGCTTCTAAGCCAAACCCCGCTTCGGCCATGTGTGCAAAGTCGGCTCAGACATGTCTAACACCCTTTTGGCTAAGCTGCACTGCCCCGCCCACGTTCCATCTTCCTTCTTCACTTCACGTCTCCTCGAGGAGGACTTGCAATTTAATATTCATTTTGTGAAAGACCCATTTACATTTTGCGTTTGCCCTTTTTCGTTACTCCAGCTCCTGCTCCTGCTCCTGCTCCTGTTCCCGCTTCTGCTCTCTTTCTGCATGTGAGTTGCACTTTCTTTTTTTTCGACCTCATTCCCGAGACCTCATCCCTGCGCTCCACTCACCGGGGGAGCGACTGCTCAACACGGCGTATGCGTAATCTAAGCAGAGCTCCACATTCCCCAGCACTCTTCAGTGCCTTTTGTTTGACTTAATTCAACCGCAAAGGCACAAGGATGCGGGATGTGTATGGGGATGCTGCTGGGACACTGGGATACAGGGATTTGCGAGCGTTGACCACTTGAAAAGATTTTAACCCGCTGTCCCCGACTTTTGTGCAGGAGCCACCCATCGTTCTTTGCTTCTTTCCCTTTCCCATTCCTCCTCTTTCCTCCTGCTCCTTTTATCCTTCTCAATTCTCCTTTCGGGAGGAGAAAACCTGCTGCAGCTGTTGATTTATACGCACTGGACCATGTCAATGTCGATGCCGGGCGCCCTGAGGGAAGCAATCATCGTTGGGTTGCCATAACCAGATGCCCACAGAAAAGGCCTTCACGCAGAAAAAAATTACACATTTTTTGGCTGCACAGGAATAAAAGGGGTATTTTTCGGAGTATTAGTTTTTATATTTATGCTGCAATTATTGCGGTTTTAGGTTAATTAAAACCTGTACATATATCATACAGATAAATAAAAATAAAATTTACAAACCCTTTTGTTATTTATCAACATATACTACCTTTAATTTATGTTTAGATGGTAAGTAAGTAAGTAAGATGGTAAGTATTAATAAGTATAACTATAATAAAAAATTTTTACGCACTCCTAATAGTAAAAGAGTTGCCTTGACATTTTCAAAAAAGAATTAACAAATTAAATTTGTAATTTTTTACACTCAATATGCTGATTTAATAACCTAAAACTAAGGCTTTATAATATTAAAAGGAAGCTTGCAACACCGCGAAGAAGTAAAGAATCAATAGCCGAGTCGATCTAGCAATGTCCGGTGGAAAATGATTTTTTAGTCATTTTTTCAAAATTTGGTAAGGGGTTACATCGTCCAAATTTAAAAAGAAAAATGCAACAAATTTCATAACAATAGCCTACAACAACTACAAAAACACTTTTACAGCAACAACAAATTGTACAACAACAAAAGAAACAATAAAAGATATTAATTAACGGCCAAATTTGCATTCGAATTCAAAATAACGACCAGTTTCTGACATGGCAGGTGGTTTGCAGGTTGATCATAAAATGATCATAAATAAGCCAAAAATTCGTACATTTCAATTTGGAAAGCTTTTCTGTGCTAGTTTTTTTAAGGTTAAGAAATCAGCATAATAAATTTCAAATTTAAAATTTGTGAAATTTGTTGAATTTTATGACAATCTTGACGATGTAACCGCTTGCCAAATTTTGAAAAAAAAAAATGGCTAAAATTTAATTTTCTGCCGGACATGGCTAGATCGACTCGTCTTTTAATGTTGATCAAGAGTATACATATACGATTCATGGGGTCAGAAACAACTCTTTCAATATAATGACTGAAATTATTCATTTTATTTCTGACAAGACGATGCAGCTGAGCACAATCCTGGGCCAGATGCGACTTTTAAAAGAAGCGATTGGAGTCACATAACCCTTCGAAGAGACCGAGGAGATGCGGCTGTACATCATTGTTTTTGCATAAGTCGAAATAAAGAGATAAGTTATGGTATATTTTCTATATAAACCTCTTGTGGACTCATTTTCTTACCGTGTAATCTGCAGTACAATTGCAAATCCAATTCGAGCCTGGCAATCGGTTGGGTTGAGGGAGGGAGCCAATAAACAAGTAATCGGCCACGCCCACTAAACTTCCACAATTAACAGGAAGGGCGGGTGGGGCAGAGAGGGGAGAGCTGGAGCTGGGAAATTGTTTTTGCGGGTGCCGAAATAGTTATTAAAATACATATGGACGGTTAAATGTTTAACTAATGCCCCGCCATATGTGATAATTGGGTGCGTGGGTGGACGGATGCAAATATTTGGCCATTGGCCACAAAGCCCGGGTTTACTGCCAACCAGCGAAAATGCAATTGAAATGCAAATATTAATTACAATCACATGGGCAGCGAGGTGCTATCGTAAAGTAGTATCGTTAATGTCGAGCGATAGTTGGAAAATGAGTGATTATTGTGATCGATAACCAGAAAAGCACCTTTGCACTTTTACAAATATATATTTTTTCAAATTGGAAATCCGGGTAAAACATGGTTATTATAAATAAACATCTTTACTTTTATTTGGTGCATAATGAAAGTGCAATAAAAACCTCAATGAAAAAATGGGAATTTAAACTCCATTCACTACCTTTTGTTAATAAATAATTTAAATCAAGTAAACAAAGAATTGTAGAACTAAAACACATTAAAACACACAAACAAATCCGATTTTTGCGTAGTAACAAAATATGAAACATTCCGATAACAAAACCAATGCAAAAAGTTTTGTAAATACAGAAGCCTTAAAAAATGAAAACACACATATAGAAGGGAAAAAAACTCTTTTGTAACATTGTATTTTCCCGCATTTATATAGAATAAACATTAAATATTTTTACTCACAAGTTTTCATAACTTTTACACACAATAAATTAGCACTTTTCTCAAAAATGTTATCGATGGTCAGCACTAAGGCGGCTACGCACGGCAAGACTTACAAACATGTTTTGACGTGTGTAACCGCCTTTAAGCTGACCACGCTTCCTGGACTGACATCTTGCTTCCGGTTTTTCTTCTGAAAAGTTCTGTGAAAATCAAATTTGTAAAGAATACTGCCAAGATACTAATGAGTTCTTACCAGAGATATGGAAATGTAATTTATAAAGTGATTGTTTTTGTGGGAATTTATGAAACTACCAACTAATTTTAGCAAACGCACTACACGTGCGCAAGAGCTTCAACTGACTCGTATTTCCAAGAAACCGAACTAACCCCGTCGAGTGCCTGGAGCGGACGCCAGTCCCGAAGCTCTGCTCCACACCAGCAGGCACAATCCCCGACACAAGCACCGACGGTCCAGCGGACGCCCATGAATTTTGGCACCACCACTGGCTACTACCAAAATGGTTGTTGGTACAATGCCAGGCTACAGAAGCTTCCAGTGCCGGAAGTGGTGGTGCAGTCACCTGCAGCTTCGCCCCAGCAGCAGCAGCAGCAGCATGTTCCACATTATTACATGGCCGTGCAGCCGGGACAGCAGGAGCACTTGACTTCATCTTATCCCTTGCAGCAGCAAGCCTTGCTGCCATCCTATTCTTCTCAGTTGCAGCAGCGGCAAGTCTCGCCTCAAGCTTATCAATCGCAGCAGGTAGGGTCACCATTCTAAACCTTGTAGGAGAAGCAGCTTTTTATATGGCAATCCTTTTCTTCTCAGCAGCAGCAAATCTTGCCACAATTGCATCAATCACAACTGGTAATGTCGCCATCGTATGATCCTTCGCAGCAGCAGCAGCTTGTCGTGCTGTCAGCGTATCCATCGCAGCGTCAGCAACAGTCTTTCATACTGCAATCCTGTCCGTATCACCAGCAACGGCAGATCGTGCCTCAATTGCAGCAGCTAGTGTCGCCATCGTGTCCATCGCAGCTGCAGCAGATCACGCTGCCATCCCAGCAGCAGCAGCAGCATGCAATGCCATCGCAGCCAACTCAACAATATCGGGAAGCAGGCACAGTGTCCCATGGTTCACGGGCATCTCCTTTAGTGGCAGCAATTGAAGAAGAATCACCAAATCCCCAAGAGCCACAAGAGCCCCAAAAAGTGGAGGCTGCAGCACAGCCCCAAGAAAATGCCCCGCAAAATGTACCCAAAGTGGTGGAGATCAATCTGGGACCCGGCGTTCAAGCCACCAAATCCCATAACAAGCTAACGATTGACATTGACTTGTCCCACGTGGACAATGCCATGCCGGAGCGACGTCGCACAGTGGATGACGTGATGAGTGAACTGGTTCAGCTCATCAGAGTCGTAAGATAGATAAATGAGCTTTCCGCTTTACTTGCTACACATTTTACATGATGCTTTCGTGTGCTAATTAGACAATTGTGAAGTATATAGTGTCTGTTGCAGTTAGTGCTTAAGCTAGTCCCCAGAAAAATCAGAATAATAGTCGTTGAAGAGTATCTAAATAATAAGCTCGATTTGTTCAGTGTGTTTTCAGAAATCCCCGACCGCGACGTCGAAGGAATCGTCTTCGTCTTCGGCGTCCGTGCCCCGTAATAGATGTCGTGCGACGTGTTACGGTGGCAGAAAAAGCTACTCAGACTGTCAAAATATTTGAAGCGGCCACCCAGATGGATACACTTTCAGCGGAGGCTCCGGAATCATTGCAGGAGTCGCCATCTTCAAGTCTCACCTTGGTGCAGGAGGAGGACTTGTCTCTGCAGCCTGTAGCATCATCAACTCTGACTTTGTTGCAGGAGGAACTCCTGTCCGAGCCGTCGGCTTCATCTTCGCCACGGATCCTGTTTCGGGAGGAGCATTTGTCTGAGCAGCCTGTCGCTTTGACGATCGATTTCATTTGTGATCAGGTTTTTGAAGGCTTAAGCGATCCTGAGCCGCCGGAGAAGGCTCAATCTATAGACACTTCTAAGTCGGCCAAGAAGCCAACTCAACCGAAGAGCTCTCCTCGCCGGGAACCAAAAAGGGAGGTCACAGCTCCTCTACTAATTCCGGAGGTAAGTGCCACACGCAATTGTATCTTGCCTTAATTCTTAAACATTTTCTGATTCCATTTACTTAAGCCCAAGCAAAAACCGATTGACGATACCAGTTCCTGGCCGCCTTTGGGCACTCGGGCACCCACCAAAGCTTCTCTAGTTAAGAAAAGCATCTCCTTAAGTCCCAAGAACAGATCCTCGAGTACTCCTTTGGAAACTCAAAAAAAAGCAAGGAGCAACTGCAACGACACTGCCTTTCAACCCAAACAGATCCTGCGGAACTTGGAGCGCTATAAGGAGGACATTGTCAAATCAAACGGAGGCACCTCGGAGGCAGGAGCTCAAAAGGTTCAAAATTCCAATTCCCACGCTTTGAAAGCTGCCCAAAATAGATCCTTGAGCTCTGCCGTGGCCAACGATCTGCAGGATAAGAAGCATACATTGCCAGGCCGCAAGCAGCAGCAGCCGGAATCAAAGTTTATAGCTGAAAATATGTTTGCACTGCTGGACGAGCCAGGGAACCAGGAGCCACCTCCGCCGGAGACCAAGGCCGAGGCTGCTGGCGAGGAGAAAGACCATGTGGATCTCAAAAAATTGGCTGCAAGGAAGGCCAAGAAGCAAAAGAGAAAACTAAAAAGGAGGGAGAAAGCCCGTGCGGTGCGATTGGAGGCCAAGGAAAAGGCAGCCAAAGTGGCGAAGGCGGCGTTGATCACCCAAAAGGTAAAGGTAAAGTCCCCAACCAAGTCCCCCAAAAGGCCATCTTCGCCTGGCCTTAGTTGTGTCCAGGAGGAAAGCCCGTTTGAGATGCACTTCATGGGGGAACTCCAAGTTACAGGTCTGCCAACCATCGATAAGAAAGATATGCCCTTGAAATTCCTATTATTTCAAAATTCCGGACAGGACGTCGCGGGAGAACCCTCTACTGAAACCGAGCCTGTTGAAGGACGTGTTCCAGCCCCGTCTGCCGAGATTTCAGTGAAGAAGAATGAACAACTGCCCAGCTTGGGTGCAAAGAAAGGACGCAGCCATAGCCATTTCCTCGATGCGGTGAAGGAACTAACGTCTTCCATGAAAACAGCCGAAGGAAACCAACTCAAAGCAAAGCGCAATTTGTGGGAGAAACGAAGGAAAACCGAGGCCTAAGAGAGTAAAATTCAAAATTTAGGCATGTTTTTATACAAAATTTTTTCTATTTTTATACTCTTAGCCAATGAGCTTAAAAACTTGCACACAAATGAAGTAATTTTTGTATATCGATACCAATTTTGATTTCTCAAACATTTTAAACGCTTTCCACAATTCTTCAATGAATAAATCAATGCATCAGCTTGTGGCCAAATATTTGGAGATCTTAAGTTACACTTCAATTTGTTTTTACACAACAAAAAGGTATTAAAAACTGTCCAGAAGCTGGACTAATAGCAGGAATAAGGCCCTAATCGCTTTTATATTTGATTTCTTTTGCTGAATTGCTGAAACAGCCCTCGCATTAGGCGCTCCATGAACCGAGCCATGCAACGTGTCGCGTTGTAAATAGAATTTGTTGTGCATAATAAAATTATGCATTCATAAAGCAGTCACAGCCGCAGTCGGAGTCGTAGTTGGAGCACCGAATATGGTCATAAAACACTCACTGAATGCAATTTTCACCGCCGCTGCAGGCAGCATTTTCCCACCAGCCGCCCCCCCTCACCACATAGACCCCTATTTCCACCATTTATGCACACAATGCGCAGCCATGGAAACCTCACTGATGTGATGGCAGCAGTCTGATTTTCCACAGCCATCGCCATCGCCGCCAACGCCATTCAAATCGCCATAATGCCGAGTCCCCTTTCAAAGCAGTCCATTTGGCCAAAACTGAAGGAGACGCGACCTCTGGGCTGTCAAAAGGGGATCCCGGTTAGGCTTACGGATCCACAGATGCCTGTCCAAGGCATGGTGTGAATGGCAAGAGGTCCTCCGCCTGCAGGCGAAATTAAAGTTCAACGGAATGATATAGTGGGAATTACGGAAAGATATCGTTTTATATTAAGGAGGGTTCTTAATGTACCTTATTATATGTTTTCAATAAGGATTGGATTTAAGGCATAAGATATATATTAATAAAGTAAGGAAAGATATAATCTTATTATTAGGAAGGTTCTTAATATAAAACAAATGTTCTTTTGACGCTTTTTTTCCATAATGCTTCATTTTGAGTTGAATTTTAGGCATAAAATATATACAAAGTTAAACGGAATGATATAATGGGAATTACGGAAAAATAGTTCTTAATGTAACTTTTTTATATTGCATATTCTTTAATTGGGATTGAATTTACGGCATAACAAGTATTTTATTATTTATGAATCTTAAAACCTTTCTATCTAAATTGTATAACTACACATTTTCTTGTAATTGTTTTGAAAAGTGTTAAAAAACTTGTATAGTTAGTAATCATTAATATTAAGGCATACCTTTATCACTTTTGCAATGGTTAAAAGACATTTGGCATGTGTTGATATATATATTTTTCAATTAGAGTTGAATTTAAAGCATAACATACATATTCCTAAAGTATTTTGGTATCTATGAACCTTGAAACGATTCTATTTAAATTGAAAACCAACACATTTTCTTGTACTTGTTTTGAAATAAGTGTTAATAAACTTGTTTAGTTTGTAATATTTAATATTAAGGCATACCTTTTCAACTTTTGCAATAGTTAAGAGACATATTTATATGTATGTATAGATATATATAGTTTATACACCTTCTTGTATCCCTCGATCTCGTTCCCCTAATCCGTCGGTTTAAGGATGCGGAAATTCGGCTAAGTCGGCAAGATGCCTCCTTGGGATTGCAGCTTAGCTATCTCCCTCTCGTTTCCTTGGATTTCCGCAAAAGGGGGCTGACACGATGCCGTCCATAAACGGATTATAATGCGTGAACCCCGGACAGGGAGGGACCCGTCCCGCCCCCATACGACCTGGCCGCTGATGCCGCCTACTACTTATGCCTGCCCATCGCTGAGCAGTTAAACCGCTTACAGAATTTCTGTTCCCAGCTCGCCAGGTTGGCCTTAAACGCTGCACTCAGCGAAATTTGAGCTTAACATTCAAGAATTTTATGAAGAAATTAGTTTATAACAGATTTTATGAAATTCTGAGCAAATTTCCACTGAGAAGTTTGTGAACTGGTTGAGGTTTAGGCTTTTCTTTCAGTGTCGGCCATCCTTAGTGCTTCCTGAGCTTTGTCGAGGCAAAAGTCCATTCTGTCACGTTTTATATTGATATTTAAAAAACAACAAACGGGAGTGGAGGGAGGCAGGTGGGAGGTGGGAGTACGCTGGCAGAAACAACTAAACAAAATGGCAAAACAAATTTCTGCGCGTTTTGTGCCGCGCTTAGCACGTAGGCGGCGGGCGCAGGGGGGAAGACAGGAGCGGGTGGAAAATGGGTTGCAAGTGGTAGAAGGTGGCAGGCAGGAAGGGGGGAGCTGGCTTCTCACGTAGCAGCCACGTAGCAAATGGTAGCGGCGAACGGAAATTGCAATTGAGTGCAAATTGCAAGAAGGAAAGGACCTGCATTCGCAGCACTCCCCCAAACCCCGAGAACCCTGAAGCTCCCCTCAAACTGAACCCACTTCCTGTCGCCTTTCGATTTTCGTGCACTTCCTGTGCTGTGTGTGAGGTCACTAAATTTTTAATGCCGCTGTGAGCCGCAGGGATTTCCCTGAATAAATCTGACCGTCTTGAGCCACACTGCCGCACGGTCGGCGGTCCCAAGGGAGCGGCTTTAATGATTAACCACACTGCAAAGGCCGCTGCCGCTGCTGCTGCTGTTGCTGCCACTCCTGCTGCTGCTGCCACGCCCCCATTTGCCAAGACACATCGCTGGGGCCGTATCATTGTTTGCTCGCCGCCTTCAACTTCAGCGTCGTTTGTCACGTTCTGCTCGCGATGTTTATCGTTCCGAGAAGCCACGAACAGGAACAGGAACACGAGGCTTTAATTAAATTCCTCAACGACCGAATCTCACACAATATCTGGCTAATATCTCTGGCTATATATTCTGGGGATACAAATTGAGTGGAATAAGCTCCTTTACTTGATATATTCTTTGAATTATAGCTATTAGCTTGTTGTTGCGACGATTTTGTAACTAAAATAAGGTAAACCTTAGTAAATTTGTAAGTCAGACAAGAAATTAATTATGTTTCATCTTAATAGATTCATTTTATGAGCACTGCTAGTATACTGTCTTGAAATCTATTAAATTAAGAACTGAACTTGTATTAAGATTTGAATTTAAGAACATCTGACTAAATTTATAATATTAAAATGCTTGAAATCTTTTAACAATACTACGTACTTAGTGTGTCAGTGTTTATTGTTTATGTCTATTAACATTTAATGAGTAGTAATTGTAATAAGTAAATTTGATAAAGTGTACTGCAGAAGCATGATGCAGGTTAACATATAAAGAACTGATTTAAAGTTAAAATGATATTTTTGTTAGGTTTTTTTTTCCGTTGGAAGTGCAGTTAGTTTTGTTTCTTAAATGTTTGCCACTGTTCCTGCTCCTGATAATTCTCTAAATACCGCTGACTTCCGGCTCTTGGTTTTCTTTGTTTTCGTCTCCCTCTGGAGTATTCTCCTCTTCCTGGAGCGGCACCTGCTCCTGCAGGACATTCTGTCTCTTGAATAGCATATTTGGCGGCCAAGGCAGCTGTCTGAGCTGACGCCAGTCGCAGACCCAACAAAGCCACATTTTGGGCACAATGAAGGCGAAGCAGTAAGCTAAATAGAACAATAATAAGATAAATTATAAATAAATGTACAAATAATAATAAATAGTGATTAACTTACCCATCATTATCACTGTGGAGCTGCCAAAGAAGGCACACATCATGGCCAAATAGAAAGCAATGATGGACACCAGGAGACTGGGACGGTAGTCCTTTCCAAAGATCAGGTACTGCCCGGTGGCCAGCCAGCGGTTAGCCCAATCGGTGGCCCTGTCGGCCACCAGATCCACCGCCTCGGGTGACACTCTCACCGCCAGCCAAGGATGATGCTCCAACTCCTGGTAGGGATCAACGCGCTTAACGGCGGCATAGAGCATGACCATGCCCATGACGACCAGCCCCACCAGGCCCAGGAGACTGGGCAGGCTGATGCTAGTCAGCAGGTAGATCCCAACGAGGCCAAGGATTAGCCAGGAACTGGTCACGATGGGCAGCTGCCAGGTGAGCACATCCATTATGGGTCTGGTCCACACAATTACCGAGCGGCATAGCTCCGAGGCGGTATAAACAGCCGGACGATTACGAGGCACCAGAGAGGAGTCTGTCTTCTGCTCCTCCTGGTTAATCTTTAAGGATTCTGACTCCATAATACGTAGTTTTATTTATATATTTTAGATATATATTTTTGTTTTTTTAAATATGCAAACAGTGAGAAAAGTGCCCCTGGAGGCAAGTAAACTCTTACTGAACTATGTTTCAGAAGTGACTTGGATGTCGAAAATGTAAAGACCAAGCCTGCTCTTTTGTTAACTTTTTGTTATTATAAAATATATTATATTTAATAATATATATATTAAATTATTCAAAAATTTTATAATATGCATCATATTTATTTATAAATCTCGGTTAGTTTATATAAACAAAATATATCGAATCATAATAATCTTATTGCTAATTTTTAAGGCTATAGTTACCTTTGTTATTTCCCATTAATTTAACTACTTTTAAATCGATTTTTCTAAATTTTCCCGAAACAGTTATGATATTTTTATTATTTTCCATTAATTTTCCTACCTTTGAGGCAGTTTTTCTATATTTTTCCAAAATCCAGTTATGTTGTTTTCTTACCTCAAGGGGGCAATGCGACCCCCGTTCAATCTCCAAAAGTCGCAACTAATTTATTCATGGTCCTGGCGAGACGAGGCTTATCGCTCATCAAGGATGAATTCCCCGCTGCTGCTATTCGCCTGTCAAATATTTGGCCAGC
Source organism: Drosophila watanabei (assembly GCA_008042575.1). Taxonomy (NCBI): domain Eukaryota; kingdom Metazoa; phylum Arthropoda; class Insecta; order Diptera; family Drosophilidae; genus Drosophila; species Drosophila watanabei. The sequence goes on along the minus strand of VNJS01010756.1, from coordinate 16,425 downwards.
TTGCCGTCAAACAAAGGGACCGATCAGGACAAAGGCCGCAGCTTCGATTGCCACCGTAAACGCGGCGTATACGCAATAAATAAATTAAATCCCTGTGGAAGCTCTGGACCACGGAGCCCGGGGGCGTCGCGCGCCCAGGAATGCAAATGCCAAAATGCTGCTGGCTGGCAGTTAGAAAATGCAAGGCGGCAAAACAAACTAAATAGAAAATGAACATGGAAATGAACGAATGGGAAATTGGAAAAGCCGTTTGTGTGTGTGTCTGAGCCACTAATGAAATGCGATAAAATGAACCGACATTGAAGCGAAAACGAACCAAAATAATGCCCCGATTTGAAAGCCAAAAGAGAAGAGCGGTCACCGATCATTTTCATGCGGAAATTAGTACAATTTTAAGGGATAGGGATAAGGGGGGGCGTTTGCAAATGAATTTCCCATTGCATTGCTGTTGGAAAAATCAAGGACAACTTCCTCTATTTTGGCCTGGCTAATTTCCAGTGCCGGCAGCTTGAAATGTAAATCAAAACTGCAGCTCCAAGTGGCTGACTAATTAGATTACTTAAGTTGGAACAGCCAAGAAAAACCGGTACTTATTATATATATATCTGTATATATATTTGTTTATATGTATGCTTACAGTGAGTCACAAAAAGCTGTTGACAATTTAGAATTTTGTGCTTTTGCAAAGAGCAATGAGGCAAAATTTATGCAGTGAGAAAATTATGTGTGTTGAAAGTTATTCAATGAATTGCCTAGCAATTTTTGGTGACTAAATTTAATTTATTTTTCTTTAAAAAATAAGCAAGATTATTGTACAAAACTTATTATAATAGTATAATATTTTTATTGAATTTTATTTTATATATTTAAGGGTATTTTTGAGACAGAGCTCTAAGCAGCTTTCATGCGTCTAAATTAAGTCTCTAATTTTATTTTTAATTTGAGATTACGTTTTTTTAAGGCTCTAATTTTATATCAAATTTGGATTTATAACTTTACAAATGATTTTGATTTTTTTAAGCAATTTCAAAGTAAGTTAAAAGATATTTTCAGGTTGGAAGATATAAATTTCATCCTGAGTAAAAAATCAACCTAACAGAGAATAAAGATAAAATAATGTATAGTTATTATTATTTAAAAATACAAATATATCTAACCTATAAAATATAAAATTTTTATTACTGTGCACCGATATATATATGTATATATAAATTTGATATTTTTTGTGTGCACAAATATATATATATATATTTTTTGAGTTGGCGCCAGCGTGAAGCGCGGGAGTTTCTTGTCGTTGTCTCCGTTTGCTGGCTGGCACGTCTTGCTTAATTATTTCCTTGGCTAGAGCAAACAATCAACATAATTTCTGACAGGCCGCCCACGCCCACGCCCACGCCCCCGTCTTCGTCCTCTTCCCGTTTCCCATTTTCCATTTCCCATTTTCCGCTCCGTTTTTATTTGTGTTCCTGCTTGGCGACATAATAAAAACAAAATGTTGGAACTTGCCCCATCCGAGCATCTGATTAGCTGCATCCCCAGCATCCCGGGAGCCGTGCTCAAGACTCGAAGGTCCTTTCCCATTTTCCATTTCCCATTTTCCCCACAAAACAAGCAAAGCCAAATGTGGGGAAAAAGGGATGGAGAGCAGGTGAGGTTTGGGTTGGTTTAGGTTACACGTTGCGTTGCGTTTGCAGCCTTTCCCAACACTTTCCCTTGTTTGCATTTAAATTTCGTTTTCAATATTACCGAAATCTGCATAAATTATCTCTACACAACCCTCGTTCTCCCCCCGTATATCCTTTTGGAATGGAACTATATGTACATATAACTATCGATCTCACTTAAGCCTCCTGGGTCCTGTCCTCTGTCCGTCTGTCTGTCTGGGCCATATGCAAGCTGGCAATAAAATTTAAATATTTTCCATATAAATCAAATCGATGGAAATTTTCGGGACAAAGCAAGTTGCACCTGTGTGTGGGCCTATATATGTATATATATACATATATAGCAGACGGATCTGGAGCGGGTTGGAGCCCCAAGGACCTGCTGAACGGGGGAAGTGGGTGGTGGGTCATATAGCAGAGCAGGTCAGTGGTGCCGAAGGCAAAACAATAAAACCAAAAAAGACAATAATGGCCGAGACATGGATAAACAATAAAAAAAATATATGTATTTAAATGCAAAAGCCTCATTTTATTGTCTGAATTTCGGCATTGTTTAAAGTTTTTTTTGTGAAAATAATACCACTTTTAATGGCAATTAATTTGGCAATAAATATTCATATTTATCTTTAATGTAATGATTCGTGTTGTTTTGGTTTATAAAGCCGCAGGGCATTTTTTCTGTTATTAAAACTAACATCATATTTGAAACTCTTTTGAAAGCAAACTAATTTAAGGTTTATTTTGATTGAGAAACGTATTTCCTTTAAATAAAATATATTTTACAAATCATATATAATTTATCCACAATAATCAAGCTTCAATTCCATAAATTTTTAGAAAATCTCCCAATTTTAATAGTCTAAAATTCTTCCAAGTAAATTGAACCGGAAAAGCATCTAAGCTTTTCACTGGCTTCCTTGTCCTTGCCCAGCCTTGTTCACAATTTATGGTTAGACATATATACATATTTATGACTGTTCACATGCAGATGCAATTTGCAATGACTTGACCCCAGCACCTGCATTATCCTTTCCCCAATTCCCAGTGATCACGTAGTCCCCATAATCGTATATAGCTGCCCGGCTGTCCGCGCGATCATATAAAATGGTGGCACAGCATCCTGGTGACAGGTTCATGAAATGTCCTGCCAGGACGTTGGGTAATCACGCGTGACGCCTCAGCTTGGCACAGGATTATTAGCTTACATAAGCACGTAGGTATTGATGGATTGACGAGGGTCACAAGAGAGTTATCCTTTAGGTTCCTTATATTATTTTATTTTATTTATTCGTTTGAGGCTGGCTTAATTTTCAGGAATTTATTAAAATATTATTATTATTTATTTTGTAGGAAACTCCCCTCTTCCTTATCCCGAGATCCACTCATCTTCCTTTACTCCTGCTGCACATTCAGGACCTGACAGACAGAGGTCCAAATTGAAATGGAAGCCCTGGGATAATGAAGATCTCTTGCTGTCATCCATGTCTTCTGTCATAAGGATTCCCCAGAGGAAACACCGCAAGACACTCGCAGGATACCGTGGATACCGTCCGAAACATGTCCATGTCCTGGCTCATTTGCATCTCTTGCCACTCAGCGGCGCCTCCTAATGCCTCGAAACTTGGAACTTTAAGGGCCGCGCTCTGCCATATTTCGTTTACGTCGAGTGCACTTTCGGTCACATTTATTACACAATTCCAATAAATAACTTTTCGCAGGGCTTCCTTCTGGCCGGCACTGGCAGTTGCAGTTGCAGTTGCTCCTTTTCTTACTTTCTGCGCCTCCAGCTCCTGCTCCTGCTCCTGCTCCTGCTCTTGATTCTGCTCCAACTCCAGACAGGACACACAGACAGCAGGACGGTGCGCCGCACGTCGGCAACGATTTTCTTTATGGTATTTACAACGACATCGTCAGCTCGTCATCGTTTTGCCGCTGGCCTCAACCGAAGGAAAACCAAGTTCATGGCAGGGAAAAGCGAGGGGAAAATACTTTATTTACGAGTATTTCCCAACACACCAGCAGCAGGAAAATAAAATAGAGTGAATTGAGAGATACTCTAACTGTGGGATTTTCTTTACTAACATTTTAGGTCTGAATTAAAAGGAATATTCCTTTAAATCAGCTTTTTATATAAAGCATAGTTTATAGAAAAAAAGGTTAAATATATTACCAAATAAGGGAGTAATGTAACTTCTTTAGAAACTAAATTAATAATTATGTCAGTTTGATCTTGTTCTTACTCTTAATTTGCTTCTTAAACTACTTGACAATTTTGTATAATTTATTACCATTCAATTTAAGCATAAATATTCTGTAATTTTAGAAGAAAAAGTGCCTCAAATTTCCTCAAGTCTCACATATTCCGATGTCAAATATTTTAATGTTGACATACCATTGCTTTACTTTCATTACAACATTGAATCGAGATTACAACCAATTAATAATAACAATCTTGAAAATCCTTTGTATATAAGCACTCAAAGAGCAGTTTACAATTAAGCTTCTTAATTTTACAAATATTTATAAAATATGAAAATATCAAGCAACAAGGGTATCAGGAACAGATATATTTTTATATATATATTTACAGGGAAGCCACAGTCGAACTGTCAGGGCTCAACTCCTCAAACTCCCTCGATTTTCCTGGTGTGTATGTTTCTGCAATAAATTTGTGTGCTTGCTTTATCGATATTTTTATGATTTTTATTTCATTTTATTTGTATTCCATTCAGCTGCTGCTGCTGCTGCTGCTGTTGCTGTTGCTGCTGCACTTGAAGTGCTGTAAATTTGCCATTTAATTGACAGCTGAATCATAATTGCATTGTTCTTAAATCCGTCTTTGTTGCCGCAGTTTGAATTTAAATTCAGCTGCTTCGATTGCCGTCTGCAGTCGTCGGCTGTCTGCAGTCTGCAGTCTGCAGTGCTGCATATTTATGAAGTTATTGCAATGCCAACTGGCATAAACATATTCATTGGGCGGCGGGCGGTGGGGATTGTTTGATTTGCCACTCTAACGAACAGTAGTCTCTATGTGTGTGTGTCTCTATGGGTGTATAGGGTGTGTGTGCAGGGTGTGTGTGTTGCCAGAAGTGCACATTGTTTGCTATGCAAACTTTGCCAGCCGCTGCTGCTGCTACTGCTGCTGCTGTTGCTGCTGCTCCTCCTATGACTGCTGCTCCTTTTGCTTCTGCCGCCCGCTCCGATCCTCTTGCTTTTGGCCAAATATCAACAGCACTGCAGAGAGTTGCGGAGGCCAAAACGGCACATGTTGCACATGATTATGTTTAATTTTGAACTGGAAACCGCCTTCTTCGATACCCGCTCGAGGCCATCGGGTTTTCTCAAGTCACAGGACTTGAATACAATGTCCAACCGAAGCCAGTCCTTTGTCTCAATATTGCCCGGCAGCTGCTCAGCGATAACATATAGTAAGTCCTTTATGACAAGTCCTTTATGGGCAGCATAATAGATTAACAGTCCAAACAATTATATATTTGTTATATATTATTATAATATATATATTTGCCTTAAATACAATATTATTATCTTGTATGAAAAGCTTATCAGAATTTACTTAACTTTGATTCCTTATAACGAAATATTCTTTATTTTGAAAGTATGATAATGATAAATGAATGAAAGGTCCTAGTCCCTTAGTTTTGAAGTTACTTCAATAAAACTTTGCAGATATTCTGCTATATAATCTCACCAGTAGATAAAGTGGAACGGATCAGACGGCTATATCATATAGCGCTATAGAAAAGATCGTAAAACTCATCTCTGGGATATAAGCATTTTATAATATTTTCGAATTTTGATATAAGTTTCATGAAAATAGCGCGATTATATCATAAAGGTGTCAATGGAACAATCATTGAAAGCAGAGAAAAATGCCAAACTTTAAATTATAAAACTCTAAATGTAAATCTGTAATTGTAAAACTCTTTAATTAATATGTACATAAAAGTATATAAAGTATATAGTTCATATTTTATTAGAAATAAATATATTTTTAATAATACAATTGCATTCTGCAAGGGTATACAACCTTCAACTTGTAGATATTTAGATAATTCCCTGTGTCAACAGATTTCAAAGAGGAGGAAGACCACGTACCAACAAATGGCCAGCTCTGGAGTACTCCAATCAAGCTAGCCGATTTCCCTGGCAGTTAAGTAATTGACCAATTCGAGACCGCCACTCGATTGTCAGGCATTCGAGCTTGCGACAATATCGATAACCTGTCACAATACCGTTGAGTCTCGATGACCATGTTCCCATACATATTTTTTTAAGGCCTCCCCTCGCCACATCGCCTGCTCCGCCACACACTGCACTCCGCACTCCGCACTCTCCTGGTTAAAATGCATTTCCGACAATTTTTATTTAAAGGTTTTGGCTTGGCCCCACTGCCCTGGGCTCCTGAATATTTGAAAGTGCTGTCTGGACAGCAGCTGGCAGCATACGCAACAAATAAACAAATGCACAAAAGAGTTATCGCAGCGAGCGGATATATCGGGGTTAGTTCGAAAGTTTGCCCAGCTTGGAGTTGAGCTTAAGAAAATGTTTACTATTTCTTTTGTAAATATTACGATTTTATGCATTATATTTATAGAAATTTAAATAAATTTAATTATAGAGACTTTATATTTAGTTTGCTTAAGCAGAGAAAACTTACAGAATCATTTATTAACTTGCACTCCGCTTTTGAAATTATTTTTCCCTTAAGGAAAATATTTATTAAAGGAAATTCTCTAAATATTTTTTTGTTTTAAAATTTATTATATGATTTTAAAATATATTTTTTAAATCCTGTTTGTTCTAAGCAATATTTTTCTCTTAGAAATAAAGGGCATTTGAAATTCTCTCTTAAAATTTGAATAACCATTCTTATCCTTTTTTTTATTGTTGTTTTTGTCACATTTATGCACACTTAATGGCAGCGACAATCGACCTATGAATGTCCTTAGCCTTGGACCTCTGCCTCTCTCTCTCGTGTTGTGTGTGTGTGTGTATGTGTTTGTGTTGTTGGGGGGGCGGGAAATGGGGCAGAGAGAAGGACAGGAACGGGCTGCTGCAGAGCCACAATGCGCAATAATGGCAATAATGTTGGGGGAAAAATAGGGAAGATCTACAGACATTCCTAGTACCGTGTGGAAAATAATCAATAATTAAGTTTATATAATATAAAGTTAAAAATATACAATATTATAACAATTGAACATTCAAATTGATAAATATTATATCAAAAGTTTAATATAAAATATTGTTTAACTTTAAAGAAAGAAAAGGTAGTGAGCCTTGCTGAGAATACTGAAAATATCTATCACGTTCATAGCTGAGACTTTGCCGGCAACCGTCATTTCATGTCAGGAATGTTAGAACCAGTTGGGAATTATAAGTGCACATGTGGGAAATTTTCTAGCACAAGAATTTTAAGAAAGAGACTAATCGAAGCGAATTGAAAAATAAAATACCTAAATTTCTGGAAATGAGAAAAATTAATCCCCTGGTGGCTCTTCTTAATTTTATGGTATCTTGCCTTAAATTCAGGGAAATCTTTTCTCAATTCTAGAAAATTCTCAAAACTAGAAAAGTATTTTTATAATTGTATTTATTACATATTATTTATCATAATATTATAATATATTTTTTTTTAATTATAAGCCTTATAAAACTCTTAAATTTTGTAAAGGGTATGTGAAAAAATAACGAGGAATTGCGACTTACCCCCTTGCAGTCCACCCCCTCTCTCTCCGGTGTATGCCTGGTATTTTGTCGGTGCCCGGTTTTCGGTTCGGTTTTTCGGGGCGTTCTTTTGGTCATTTTGGCTGAAGCATATTGAAAAATTGTTGTTGTAGGAAAAACCCATTTGGCTATTGTTTGTCATACTTTGGACGTCCGCCGTTGCTGCTGCCGCTGCTGCTGCTGCTGCCGCTGCCCGTGCCGTTCCTGTTCCTGTTCCTGTTTTTCCGCTTTTCCTGCTGCTTGCTGCAGTGGATTTTCAATAAATGACTTATGTGTATACACCGCGGGACTAACTGCTTTCCATGTCCCCTGTTTGTGTGTGTATGGGGGTTATGCCGCCCCCAAGCCGCGGCTTTCCACTAGCCTCTCGCCCCTCAGAATTTTCCCCTCTGCTGCACCCCGTCCCTGGTTGCTGTTGTTGTCGTGTTGTTTGTGCTTTTAACGAGCCCAGCTGCGTGCCGGTTGCGAAAATCGCTTTTAAAAATAATAACAATGTGGGTTCCTCTCGTACACACACACACGCACACTGACTCCCTGCTTAACCCATCCGCACTACGCAGTTTTAGAGCTGGCTAAGAGGGGTTAATCATATTGGTCATCCCACTTAGTGTCGACTAATGGAAGGGAGGGCTATAGCGTGCTTTAAATTAGAGCAAGTTCCAAGGATAAAACAAAAGGTTGTTGAAGAGAGCGAATTATTAGTGTTTTGCAACACTGTACACAAGGGACTTTATTGTGACTATCAATACTACTACGTGTATTTATCTGAATTTATTGTGAGATTAAAATTGTGGGTATAAACAATATATAGAAACTATTTTATGATGTAAGCAAACGTGCGTCGTTCTTTATAAGTTTTAAAGGAGCTTAGAATGTCTTGCAGCACTGTTATTAAGTGATTTTATTGTGACTACCAACACTACATTGGGCAAGTAAGGCAATCTACGTGTTTTGCAACACTAAAAACACTTCTTTTATTGTGACTATTAGTTAATTACTAATTTGTACTTAAAACGAAATCTATAACATTTCGACTATTTATTTCAATGAAAAAAAAATTGTAAAACCTATGAAAATGTTTATTAATGCTCGTAAATTTTGAGAGAAATATGGTTCTTTTACACAGATATTTAAGAATCAAAAATTTTCATCTCTATGCAAATTTCCTTGACATTTCCAATTGCTGGAAATGTTCGTCTTTGTGCTTTACGACTCCCCTGAGATCAATGGGAAAAGTTTGGTCTCTCGCTTTTCCTTTATGACAAAAGTAGTTAAATATTTAAGAATCTCTGGCTAAAAACGGCCTTAAAGTCAGCAGCACTTTGAAGCAATTATTTGTGGAATTACTTGAGGGCCTGGCTCGATCTTCAACTTAATTGGCTGTGGCTGCCACAGGACTTTCCATTTATTTTTCGCCTTTGTTTTGCTCTCAGCTCTCTACGGCTTCACTTTGGTCCTTGTTATCGCCAGCCACTATTTCCCTCATATTTGTTTTATATTCTCCTCTCTTTTTTTTTTTGCTTTTTGTTTTTTGTGTTTTTGCTGCTAATGAAAACATTTGCTGGAACAAAACGAATTCGGGTAGTTATTAAAATATTTTCGTCTGTGTCTGCCAATGACATTTACAGGCTCTGGAACTAGCAGTCCGGACACACTAGTAAACACACACTCGTGTGTGTTAGTGTGTATTTGTGTGTTGTGTGTGTGTGTGGGGACAGAAGCCATTTTGTTTGGCTGATGTTGATGTGGGGAAAATGAAGGCAAGAGGGGAGGGAGGGCGGTTGCTTTGCTTTCGGGGTTTGTTTGCTTTAAAGTGCAACTTATTTACCTGAGCAGCCTGTAGTCGCTAGCCCCTCCTCTCCTCTCCTCTCCTCTCCTCTCCGAGTGCTTATAGGCCCGCATGAATGACGCACTGCCTAGCTATGGATCCTTTGGCTGAATGTCCTGCCGCCGTCAACGGGCACTTTGCGCGCCCCGCTCCTCCAGTTGGTCCTGGCTTGTTTGTCGTACTCCTTGCTGGGAAAAGTATATAAGTTGTTCAGTGTGTTCGATATCAGTTTCTGTCCCGAGAGATGCAGTTAACAAGTGTCCTTGTCTAAATATAATATTTAAAGTCGCCTACGATTACATCCTTAAAGTTTTACTTAAGTCGTTTGTTTATTCGATTATTGTATATTTTTTAAATTTATAAACATTTACTAATATTAAGAACAATTTTATTTTGAAAGATTAATATGCAGATTTATTTTTTGATTACAAATTGATTTTATTTATATTTGATTATATTGTTAATTTCAAAACTAAGACATAAAAATCAATAATTTAGTTAGTTATATTTAGTTATATTTTGCTTTCTTGCTTAATTTGTAAATGCAATATGAAGATTTATAAACTAAATTAAAACTAGCACAGCTTTTTACACCGGAATGATTGTGTTTTTGGCTTCGTTATGACATTTTTAAACTTTACTTTGTCAAAGGATTTAAAAAAATCAAGTATACTTTGTTACTTTTATTTTCAAATCCAATCAAATGAAATATAGTAAAAAAAAATAATAAATATTGAGTTGACAAGGAAAAAAACCTAAATAAAAAATACAATATGCAAAATAAAATTATAGATATAAGTAAGAGAAAAATAACTGAAACAATACATGACTTAATATTGAAGAATACAAATATTAGATGTTTCGGAAACTAGAAATACAAATTTAATTTATTAGGGAGAAATTTTACTACATGAAAATTGGATCTATGTCTATTATTTTATATGTAAACAATTTGTGATTTTGTGGACGGCATATTCACATATTTTTCCAGGGTAAATCGCCATCGAATATCGATATATAATTCAGTATTATTCTACATATTTGCCCCTTTTCCCCTCTTGGCCGACTGCCGCCTTTTGGCATTTCAGCCTTTGTCCTGTGTGTGTGTGTGTGTTTATGCTGATTTTAATCAACGATTTTAACGTGCGCATTTGTTTGTCATTTACAGTTATTGCAGCATAAACACACACACACATACACACACTCGGGAAGAGGGAAAGGGATGGATATAGCAAAAGGTAGACCCAGACTTTCGTTTGCATATTGCATATTTTCACACAACATTTTTATTTTTTTTTGTTTTTGTATATTTTCATCGACATTTTTATTGCTCAATATTTAAAAAGAAAAATGGTGAGCAAATGTTGCGTGTGTGTCTTTTTGTTGTTGTATTTGTGCAACCCTACCTCCCTATATTTAATAGATTTAATAAACAAATAAAGCGAAGCGCAAATTAAAATGGTTTTCGCAAACCAAATTAAGTACAAATTTAATAAAAACCTTATATTTAATTGAAACGCAATTGGAGCACAAACAGAAACGCGTAAATACATACCAACATACATATTTGTATATATTTTTATATGCACCGTCTGGGCGCTGTTTTTCCAGCCGATATTCCACCGATTCCAATTCCAATTCCAGGACTCCGGGCCTCATAAACATAATTTACATGAGAACTCCGAGCGAAACAGGAGCCGGACTGGCCATAAAACGCAGACCCGGGTTTTCACGACGATTTCCTTTTTTCCAATAGTAAAATTTAAGTCGAGCTTCGAGGGCGGCGTGTGTTAGTGAGGGGGGTTCGAGGGGTAAAACAAATGACTGCCGGCACATGTAAATCAATTGGCTGCCATTTGTATGCGTGGCAAAAGCGGGGAACAGCAGCTGCCATAAATAGCCGCACGGGGGAAAAGTGTACGGGGAGACTGTGCACTTTAAAAATGAAAATTTCACAGTTTTTTTTTCAACATTTTAAGATGTATATGTATATTATTAAGGCATTAGTATAGAAAGATTAGACTCTTTTAACAAACTCAAACACACAAATTTTCCTAAACTACTGATTAATAATAAATAAAAATTAAAGCTTTAAAAGAGTACTTTAATATCAGTTTTTAAGCTAAATATTCAGTTGATTACTGAGCACTTTCAAATTAAAAATTTAAAATTTTTCCAACATTTTAAAGTTGTGTAAATACATATATATGTATATGAATATTTTAAAGGCATGAAAATAAAAAAGATTAAACTGTCTTAACTTGCTCAAATATACAAAATTTTCTAAAACTACTAATTAACTATAATTGAAAATAAGATCTAAAATAGGGTACTTTTAAATCAGGTTTTAAATTAAATATTCAATTGATTAAGTAAATAAATTTTAACCAAACTGATTTATTTATTTAATATTTATTTACATAGTTAAAACGGAAGGAATTCTAAGCATTTATTTTACTTTAAAAATTCTTTGATCATTATTAAGCTCGACCTTTCATGCTTGTCCTAATTTATTTACACAGAAAAAAAATATAAAGTACATTTTGTAATCTAAACATTATTGTTACTCTAAATAATATTTTGTATTAAAACCCTTAAAAGTCAAAAAGAAAACTCTAAGAAATAAAAATTCATAAAAAAAGGCGGTGACATCTTTCTTAATCCAGCACTCTTTTCACTTTAAATTTTAAACAAATTTAATTAGCTAATTATATATATTAATTAAGTAAAATCCCATATTATTTACTAGAAATTGTACTTTCTATTAACAAATTAACATCTTACCCTAAAAAAGGACCAAGTTGAACTAGCGGGCGTGTCGAGAAGATTCCTCTTTTCCTTTCTTTGGAGGAGGCAATGGAACATCATTTTATGCGCAAATGCAAATTCAATTTTCACCGAATCGCTAAGGGAAATTTTCGGGGGAAAATGCCGGGCCTGTCATAAAAATAAGGGCGAAACACGACCGGGGCGTGGTCGTGTCGGCATGTTGGTAGAACAACAAAAAAAAAGGAAATAGGGTCCTTAGCCCGAGGTATTAGCGGAATATATGTACAAGTTGAGCTCAGAGAACTAAATAATGTGAATTATATATAAATAAATAGAAGAGTTCATTTATAACAAAAATACGAACAAAAATTTAACCAAAATGTAAAGTGAATTGGCAATTTTAAAAAAGTAAAAACCTTGCAAAAATGAAAGCTTAAAATTTTAAAATTAAATTAGAAGAGATAAAGCTAGATTTCAAACAATTAATTTGGAATGTAATATAAATAAAAATGCTAACAAATTCATGTTTAATATATTAAAAACAATAACTAGATATTCTAAAATCTCAATATATAATATAGAAAGTCTTCCAGGAGCAAAGGATTCTTCAGTGAAATATATAGGGTAGAGCTTTCCTTAAATACTTTGTTATTTTGGAGATGTTATTTTGCGGCTGACTCACGTTCCAGTGGCTGGTATTGCCCGGACCCTGGGATATACACGTTTTATTGTTGCTTAAAATTTACGCCAAGAGCAATAAAATATTTTAATGGCCGCATAAAATGCTGCAGCATTTGTAAATAAAATCAGGGCCCACTTCCAAAAAAAAAAAAGGGATGCGGAGGAGGAATATTTTTGTTTTTCTTTATTTTTGCAAGAAGGAGAAGGGGTCAAACCCCGAGCGTGCTTTTCTTGTCTTTGTAGCGGATTCAAGCATTCCGGATCCGGATCCGGATCCTACTAAATTTTTTATGTCTGCCTGTGTGCAATTTGCCAAATGAAAATCGCCCACGCGCTTTTTTAAACGCACCGAGCAGTAAATTTCACTTTATACTTCACTACACACTAGACACAAGAAATACGGCTAAATTTGTTGCTGTTTCTTGGAATAATATTAGATAATATAAAGAATAAAACAAAGCCAGTTTACTTGAGTTTTTCAACAAAACTTTAGCTCTATTTTCTTTTCCGGCTGCTCTCGCGTTGCGTTTGATCGTTCGCTTGGCTTGGCTTTGTTGCAGCAACAATGGGATGTAATTAAAGAGTTTTCCCAAGAAATTCAATCAAGCCAAACTCTCCACTCGGCGCCAGCTAAGGACACGTCCATAATGTAAACAATGAAGCCAATTAAACGCTCATTAAGTGCGCAGTCCCAGGGATAGAGGAGGCTCCTCCTGAAGCAGCGTCTCAAGTTAATTTTTTAAAGCTTTTTGCTCAGCTCAGACGCCGAGGTACGTAGATAAAACAAACAACAAACAACAGGTGAGAAACAGAGGGGGAAAAGCAGCGGGAAAAACGGAGGAAAATGTAGGGAGAAAGGTAAAAGTTTTCAGCCAGAAACTTGGTCGTAGTATTCCACTCGCTTTCTCACTAAATTTTCTTTCAGCCCGTAAATTCGGCACTTACTCACGCATTTGCCGCCCACTTTGCCGGATTTGCCGGCTGCTTTCCGGTGAAATGCGAAACGTTTAAGCTACAGCCACAAATTAAGTTCATAAAAACACTTTGCGGCCAAACAACAATGGCAACCGGAAACGATATCGTCACACCAATATGCCTTCAGCTCCAAAATGGCGCCGAAACCCGAAAGCAGAGAGCCGAAAGCCACTCCCCTTGAAAGGTATTGCGTTTCTGGGCTTGAACCGAAGGCCTAATTGGAGGCCAACAAGGAGAATTGATTCAAGCGAGAATTTACTGAAATTTATTTTAAATTGTATTTGTTTGGGTTGTCAGCATTTAAGGATATCAATTTGTATTTCAATGAAATGTGATTGAAAAAACACTTGTAGTTTACGTAAAAGAAATAAATCTCATGGGGAAGTCGTTATCAACTTGTCAATGAACCGATTTAGTTGTAAGTCTCAGTTAGAGATGATAGGAATAGTTGATTTATCGATAATTATTCTATATTTGTCTTAGAAGTCGAAATACGCTTAAATAGATAATTTAACGTTACGATTAATTGATTAACCAGAATGATATAATAGAAAAATCTAGTCAGAAAGCTAAAAAATACATTTTATTACATTTGTTTATGATGTTTTGATAGTGTTGATATTTTAAGATTAAATATTGTTTGATATTTTAAAATTTAGCAATAATTTCGATATTCTCTTTTATACTTTGGAACAATCTATGTTAATCGTAAAAAAAAAAACAAATACAATATAAACCATTTATTTAGATATATTTAATAGTTTTCTATATTTCAAAGTTCGATATATTTAAAAACTACGATATTTTGTTTCATACACTCAACCATTTTTAATGCAAAAAGGAAAAATAAATTAAATACAATTTTTGTTTCATAATTTATACCCTTGCAGGATATTTCTTTCAATTCCTAAACTCAATATGACTACAATAGCGATTTCACCATAATTATAATGCCACAGAAATGGATATGGAATATAACTTACCCTTAAGACGCCTTCATTTTATCGATTTGTCTCTGCTGCTGTGTGACTGTGAGAGTATAGCAATCAATAAGTCAGCTGTGGGAGCCTCTCAAATATCCTCAGTCCTGAGTCCTTAGTCCTTAGTCCTTAGTCCTTAGTCCCGGTTACGCCTTCTGTTAAAGCTCCGCTCGCACATATCCAAAAAGGGGAAGCCCCCGTACGTTCCTGATAAATCCCTGCCATTTGCAACGCCTGGGAAATATTTGATATTTTTTGTGTGTTGCTTGACATAAGCTTGCTTACTTATCATAAGGAACAGTTACAGTTAAATTTAAGTGACTGTCGTCGCAACCAACCTCCTTGGAAAGTGTCCGCCTTCCGCCTTCCGCCTTGCGCCGCCCCTGCAACGCCTGGGCCACTTTCATGCGATTTTGTCAATTTCGTTTTACGCGCTGCGACTTTGAAATAAAAAGGATGCCTTCCCTCGGCTCCACCCACTTCCGGTTTTTCCTATTCCTCGCTGTTTTCCCGCCGCTTTCCCGCCGCCGTTGCCTGGCTGTTTCCCCATATGCTGCGCATTGATGCCAGAAATCCGAGCGATGTCTCCTCCGTCAAAATGTGTGCACACACATTTGTATTTTGCACGCGGGCCACGCCCCCACCTTTTTCACCTTAATATGCTCCCTCCTAGAGCCTGGCGGAACCTCCAGGAGCGGAGGTCTAGAGACACACACACACACCTCCTGCCGCGGATGCTGCGAATAAGTAGGAGTCATAGAATGCTCGCGTAGACAAAAGAGATGCCAGGAGATGCAACTTCGATTTCAATTGAGCCAAATGCAACTTGACAACGCTGACGACGTCGCTTTGTAAGTAAGCCAGTCTCCTTGCCTCCTTGCCCCCTTGGTTCCCCCTAAAAACCCCACTTGGTCCCTCCCTTCAGTCACCACAGTGCCACCTTGCCACCACCCTTGAGACGCCCTCTTAGCCGGAGCTTCTGCTCGCTGTGTGTTCGTACATCAAAGTCATTGACAAGCCGCTGCGGGGTGTGCACTGAGCGAAATGGTATTGGGATTCAGATAAGTTTAATATGTTTTAAATTTAATTGTATATTGTAAATGGTAAAATATATCAAAATTTCAGCAGTTAATGCTCTTGATAAATAAGTAAGGTTTAAGTTTATAACCAATTGTTAGCTTTATATAAATAAATAAAATACCAAAGTAAAGTTCTTCTCTTAAAAGTTTCGATAGTTTTTATACCCTTGCAGGGTATTATAATTTCAGTCAGAAGTTTGCAACGCAGTGAAGGAGTCATCTCCGACCCTATAAAGTATATATATTCTTGATCAGCATCAACAGCCGAGTCGATCTAGCCATGTCCGTCTGTCCGTCTGTCCGTCTGTCCGTCTGTCCGTCTGTCCGTCTGTCCGATTATACGCGAACTAGTCCCTCAGTTTTGAAGCTATCTTAATGAAACTTTGCAGATAGTCTTCTATATACTCTCACTCGTACATAAGTCGGAACGAGCCGGATCGGACGACTATATCATATAGCTGCCATACAACCGATCCGTAAATTTGTTGAAAAAAAATTATAACTTCACTGTTTTTTAACATATCTTGTTCAACTCCCGGTTATGAGCTTTCTATATTGTTTCAGATTTTTGGATTTAATTTTATAAAAATCGGACTACTATATCATATAGCTGCCATAGGAACGGTCGTGAAATTTTCAGAAAAATAATTATAGCTTTGTCAGTTTTCAACATAATTTCTTCTACTTTGAGATACTAGTAT